>DWHP01002507.1:0-14388 GCA_018247895.1 Parnassius honrathi
TATTCACACACAACCAAGCTGGGCGATAGCAGCAAAACTGCGTATTTGAGTTTAATTTACACGTAGTATTAAGTTATTTATAACGTACAGTAATTTCGTTACGGACTTCCCCGAAATTTGATTAAAAGTGCTTTGATTTTAAAACACTTCCTTATAATATATATTTATATATTTTATTTTCAGTTGGAGTTCCAATGGAAGTGGAGAGAAACCTTGATCCTACTGATGAGGAAGTGGACGCTGTACATGCGGAATTTACGAAGCGGCTTGTTGAGTTGTTCGAAACAGAAAAGTCAAAATACTCAAAGGATCATAAGAATATGCATCTAGTTATTACTTAGTGATGTTATTTTTATTTATAAATATTATTTAAGAACCTAGGAAAGAAGAAGATTCCGCAACAAACAAAAAGTAACAGATCTATTAGATCGAAGGATCTTTCTTGTGGTACACTTTACAACATGCACGCACTGGAATGAAGAGTGTGCAAACTTTTTAACTAAGTACCTATCTTCGGCTCGCGTGGAAACAAAATCGCTTTTATGTAAATTTCCGGTGATAATTTTTTTCTTGGTGAAGGTGTTCCATTTGTCACTTAATCCAGGACGAGGTCTATCTGTAAGCTAAATTTCAACCAAACCTATTTAATGGTTTCTGCGTGATGAAGGAATAAAGATCTATACATTCTTATAAACTTTTAAATTTATAATATCCATATCTGGATTTTTCTAAAGGGTTCTAAAGTTCTAACACTGAAACCATAATTTATTTAAAAAAAACATAAAACGCTGTTCTGCTTTTTTGCTTTTTATAGGAGATTCCAAACGAGCATGTGGCTCAGCACCAGATGAGTTACAGATTCGTTGCCAGCCTATTAAAAAGAAATCGGTTTCTTTTCTTTTCTTCTCTCTTTGTACTGTTTTATAATTATTATGTACGTTCTAAGTAACACTCTCAAAAAAAAAAAAAGAAACCTATGCTCAATCGTAGAAAGTGTGTAAGCTGTTGCGTTATATTGTAATAGTGTTTCCTTTAGACATAGACAAAGACATATTTTAATAGCATCGATACATTCAGAAAAATACAAATAAAATAAACTATGAAAGTATTTTATCAAACTCATTTACCTACGTTATAAACTTACAAAGGTGATAAATTAAAAAAATCTGCCCCACCCCCCCGTGAGTGGTGACGCCAAACCAGGATTTCGACTCAGCATTTGCTGTTGAATAGAAGTTGCCCAATAGAAGTTGGTGTACGTCTGCTCTGGTTACAGTATTTATGTTCAGTTGCGCTACGGAAGCTCGTAAGGATAGAAATTTCATTTTTGTTTTTAACCCCCGACGAAAACAGAGGGGTGTTGTATGTTTGTAGTGGGTATCTGTGTATGAACCGATTTAAATTTAGTTTTTTTTTTGTTTGAAAGGTGACTTGATCGAGAGTGTTCTTAGCTATGATTCAAGAAAGTCTTTTTAGGCGTTTGAAGATCATCGGCTGTTTTTGTTTGGGGTGTTTCTAAAATTTTCAATTTAAGTTATATGTAATAACAAGTGCATTAATAGTAGGTTGATATTAACCTGTATTATCGGCCATGAAGTACATTACGACTACCAGCCACGGTAGAGGTCACTTTTTGTTCTACTAAAACATATTTCTTTATAAGAGTTTTAAATCAATTAAAGAATCTAAGCTCACGTAAAAGTGGAGAGAGAATGCTTCAACACTTAGTGGCCATGTATCTAAAATTGCTGTAGAAAGTAGCCAAGAAAATCTAAAATTTTATGTATTATTTTATTTCATCATATTTTGTATGAGATTATATTACTTTGTTCGTGTGCGTGTGCGTGTGCGATTGCGCGCGTGTTTAAGTTTGTACATTAGTACATTTGTGAGATTTGGACTTTCTCCGTTTACCTCGTTAGTAAAGAAATTTAGTCCGTTTGCTTAACAAACACTAGGAGTGCGATTGTGTAACTCTGATCGGAATCGTTTTTGGCTATGTTTCAAAGATCGTAATTGTGTCAGTATCGATTATAAGTAGAGTTATTATATTAATATCTTGTTTTAATTTACACTAATATTGTAATGAAGTAACTGAGTCATTTTCGAAACAACCATTTTCAAATAATTCCCACAATCACACTGCTGGTTATGTTTTCATTAATTGCAATTCCGCGGATTCTTTTATATTGCTCAATATAGTTTTAGGGATTTTGTAAGTTGTTAATATTAATAGGTTTTAAATTTAATAAGTTAAGTAAGAGTAAAGTTCCTTATTACAATATGTGTATATTTTACATATAGGTATACACATTTATGTAGGTTCTATAATGGTGTTTCTTTTTGTATACGGGTAACTAATAATGTAGCTTTTATTTAAAAATTACCGTACCCAAGCTATAAAAGTACTAGATTTCAAGTTGAATGAAAACATATTATCAGATGCAACTAACCTCCTATTAATGTGTATTCAATAGTTTCAATATCTATTTTACAAGCTCGTAAACGTAAGAATCTTGCTCCTGGGCTAAAACGAGTCCTTATTTTTTGTAAAGTTTATCATTAATTTATTACAGCCTATCAAAGCAATAAAAACCTAAGTCTATCATAATCATGCTGAACATAGGCCGGTCCCTACAGTGCCTCACAAAGGATTCTTTTTAAACGAGCACACAGTACACCTGATGGTAAGTGGTTGCTGCGGCCCGTAGACATCTTGACAAACATTATTTGATGCAGTTGCCACGCTTGGTATGCGGGTTGACTACCGCAGCTTGTTCTCTGGTTGTTATTGGGAAGACCCTGCTGCCTGTCTCCCGGTTCAGTTTCTCTATATATGGCAGTGGATATTCTTACACTGCCACTACACGCTTACATCGATATATATATGTACTACGCACTAGATATGGCATTTCGTACACTCACTATGTTCAACTCAACTGTACTACAATCTGTACATCTGTTATTGTGGCCTCGATATTCATGCAGTGTGGAGCGCCGCTAATAATAATTTTATATTAAATTAGCACGTATGCAAAATAAACGAAAATTAAAAAAAATGTACTCGATAGTATTGTTACTACTAAATAAACAATTGTTTATTATCACTTTTTGCGTGCGTTTATATCAACCGCGCATGCGTGACTCCACTGTTTCCCGCGCATGTACGGATACAGAGTAGGGCACATTTTTTGTTCGGAATAGCTTCTCTAGTACGTAGTACATATAACTCAATGCACGCTTATATAAATATAGTATATTATGTTAAAATAAATAATATTGTTAAAACATTAATACCTATTTGCATGTACCATTTTAGGTAGATAATTGTAGTCATCCTAAAAAAATGAAAAATTAATCGAAACTTAGAATAATTATGTGGTGTGGTATTTAGTGGGCTAAAAATGTTACATTTTTATTTTTACATAATGCTTTCTATTCATTTAAATTCATTTGATTTTTTTTTAATATGTTGTGTTTCGATGAACTCAACACCGTCATTATGACGTGAAATTCATTTGTATGAAATTTGTATAAAACATGTTATAAGAAATATAATTAATTCTTGATTAATAAACTCGTTTTAATTTATAAAATATATCACAATGAGGGAATAGGGCTGGACAAATAACATTTTATAAAAAGAACACACAAATTAAGCTTATTTATTGTAAGGTAAAATGTTTAAAAAAACCGAGTGTCTGAGTCTATACATTACGTGTTAAAGGTCGTTTTAAAGAACAATAGGGTTTCTACAAAATAAATAAAGCCATCGTAGCTCAGAAGCTAAGCGCCCGCTGTAAATTTCATAGTACGTAAGCAGTCCAGGTTCGATGCCCAACGGCACCAATGGAATTGTTAATGGCACTTGCTCGGCGGTGAAAGAAAACATCTTAAGAAAACTAGCATGCCTGAAGAATAAAAAGGAAGTATTTCGAAGACGTGTGAAGTGAAGACACTTCCTTGCCCAGAGGTGGGACAGATACAGGTTGTAACTTAACTTTACTTTAGGTACAAATAAAACAACAAAACAGTTTTACTATTTTTATGTAATTTAAATATTATATTTACACTTTATATACAACATTATTTATTAGTGTTTGAAACTTGCACACGCTCCTCGCCAAGTGAATGTCTACTCCATTGAGCATTATCGTCGCAAGCATTTAAATGTGGAACAAAATTTATAGCTTTTTTCACATTCAATAAAGATAGAAAATTTAATTTGCATCGTTATTATAAATACCTATAATCCTTTTAGTCATAATCCTGTATAATGAACAGGAATTAATATGGGTTAGCATTCCGGATTGGGATGGCGTAGTCAAATAAAATTTAAAAACAACATAAAAAATGCGTCTTCACGTGACAAAAGTTTCTAACAACGAAGAGCTTTACGTAACTTAACTGTCATTAGAAGGAGTAAAATATAGACAAACTTATATTATGTGAACCATAAAATAATTTGAATTTAGTAGAAAATACAAATTTATTACTAAACCGACTAAAGATTTTAAGTTATGAACGAACGGGAATGATACAGAGTATTTCGGGAATATCACTACGATACGAAATCGATCCATTAATATAGGATACAAAATACTACAAAGTATATGAAACAGTGAAACTAAACGCGTTAAAATAAAAAATAAATCATTTAAATTATCAATTACATAAAATACTCTGTTATTTAGGGAATATCACTACGATACGAAATCGATCCATTAATATGGGATACAAAAAACTACAAAATATATGAAACAGTGAAACTAAACGCGTTAAAATAAAAAATAAATCATTTAAATTACTTTCAATTACATAAAATGTGACCAATTTAAAAAGTTATTCGTTGTTATTGCAGCAATATTTCGTCAAGTCACTGTAAAAATCATTTATCAAAAATTTGAAACGATGGCTCGAAATTACTCTGTTTCCGTGCTATATAAAATAATCTAACTAGTGGCTGAAACACCAACTTTCCCTGTACCAAGGTGTCGCGTCGCCACTGTGAAAGAGGTGATATATTTGACAAATTTCCTGACAGGGATGTAAACTTGTTAGAAAAGTTTAAAGATCAATGTTTATTAATTTAAAATTTGATTACTTGATATTAAATAGATTAGAAATAGATAACTTAAACTAGGGAAATTCTTAAGAGTAGAAGAATTTGAAGATTAGATAAGAAATGTCGCAGAACGTGTGAAAAATTAAAGAACACACCACTGAGGCATTGTTTTCTGTAAATATAAGAAATACACTAGAAACCAATTTTTTGTTTAAAACGAAGTTTTTCAATGTCATTACCACTGTGTGATAAATAACTTCACCTCAGGCCTAATTAACGACATCTGGTGAGCGGAATATTATTAGCGTCCGCGTTAACACTCCTGTACTTTTTCGTTTTAATTTTAAAATATGTCTGCTATTATCTTATATTTCCGTTTGATCTTGAATTTAATTATCAGTTAAGTCGACTCACGCTAGACAGAGTCGAGTCCGAGCCGAGTGTCGGCCGTAGCAGGGTCACCGAGGCGGTCCCGTGCCTGAAATTACAAAGACGGGCCTCGACCGAACAATTACTGTTGCGCCGTGATGCAGTATACTCGTCCGAGCAAAAATAGTGTTAACTAGACTACAATCATGCCGAAGTTTGACGATCTGGAATTAGCGGCTATTACGATCGCTCTGGACGATGAAGAATCACATAAATCTTTAGCTACAAGCCGGGACCGAGTTGTTGCTGAGCGTTGTCCGTTGCTCGGCACTCGGTTTCCGCTCGGTATAGCGTGAGTGTGTCCATACAAAATACGTATAATGTATATGTAACATTAGTTGACCGTGCTACGGCCAACACTCGGCTCGGACCCGACACGGTCTAGCGTGAGTCATCATCCTTATAACTTAAGTACAAACTGGCATATAGTACAAGGTAATAAACATTAAAATAAGATAAAACTAATATTTAATTTTATCTAATTTAATGTACCTACTAATTCAATGTTATGATTGAAAACTGACCACGTTTCAGTGATAGTTCATTTTATATATCAACCTTGCAATAAAGAATGTAAACGACGGAGCATTGAGTGCTCAGACAGTAATATCAGTTAAAGCCTTAAAGGTTAATCCTGATATATACTTAAAAATTAGTATTAGTTTCCTTTATAAAATTTAGATATATATACTTACCATCAAAAATTATAAAAAAATGTAGCCATAACCCGTCACATAATAAAAAAAACAATACACTTTCTATCATCTGAAATATTGCGTAATAAAATAATATTATGTAATCAACCAAAAGTCCTTCCGAGTATTTTTGTGACGGGATATGGTTATCAATAGATAAATCTATAACGTCTATCAAAATAAAAGTTTGATCCCAAATACGCATAGATGTATCAAAATGAAACTGTAATCCCACTTAATTTGGATCACTTGAGTTTTGTATCAGAGCGCTGTGGTGAACTGAATAACATGTAAGTCAGAATTATTACACAGTCACAGTCATAAATAAGTCTATACAGGGATGAAATTCCCTCACGCTTGCTTTGGATGTTGCGTGGCTGAAGGTGGAGATGGTTTGAAACACTGCATCAAAAAGGCGGTATACAAGACAAATGCTACAGAAAGCGCTATTAAAGCGTACATAAAAATATTGAGTTCGGGTTGTCGAAATCTATTCTTTCGAAGCCATTCCAATACTTCGGTTTCGGACATAATATCACCTAAAACAAATAAATTCCTTAAAGTGTGAACGTAATATAAATCTTTAATATCGGTTATATTATGATTTTTTTACCTCTGTAAATACTAGGAAAGCGTTTCCTAAAGTAAACAATAGCCGGTAATTTGGTGACACCCCATTTACGTGCATAGCGTGGATCTTGCATCTTCACGAACGTTATATCTAAATTGTCCGTTTCGCTGTCTATATTTTCTAGTTTATCTAATACTGCTCGACTTTCTGCAGACTTTTCATCTAAAACACATATAGAAAAAATTATTTTGTGAAAAGAACAACAAATCACACAAAAGAGCAAACTACTTACAAAAATAGACTGCCAGAAATTCATTTTCGTCTAAAAGCTTATCCAACATTTTTCTGTTAACCTCCTCAATTTCGTTTTTGATCTCAAAAACGTCTTGAGAAGTAAGCCACTGTAGTACTTTATCAACTTGATGCAAGTCACCGTCGTAAAGCATTGGAACTCGTTTGCGAAAATAAACTAATGACGGTATGTTTACAACATTATGTTTAGCTGCCGCTTCAATACTTGCGATCTTTACGAAATCAATGCCGTATTGATCAACTTCACCGTCAATTTGCTCTAAAGCTTCAAGAATTTCTTCGCATTCTGGACAATCTTCGTCGTCATCTAAAATATATAAATATTATTACACGTATGTAATTTAACCATAATAGATTTGTATATGTAGCACCAAAATAGAAATCATCAATTCTCTCATGCCGTTGGTGTCATAACAGGCAACTAAACAAGAAGTCAAGAAAATCTTATATGTAAACCTTATCTACTACGGTAGAGGTCAAGGGTTGGACTGACGAGGAGAAGAAGAATCTTAATATTACTGTGTCAACACTATTTAAATATCCTCTAAAATATACTTACAAAAAAATACTACTAATAAATGTGATTCATAAAGCAATCTTTCAAGCATCCTTTCATTAACCGATTCTATTTCGTCTGCCAGTTCTCGGTTATCATCATCAATAAGCCATTCTAAAATTGATTCCTCATTTTGTAAATCACCTTCGAACAATAGTGGGTTTCCGTTGCTGTTGAATGTAACAAATGTAAATTAATACGCTTTGTGACATTTAAATATAAAATATAAATTAGCTTAGCATATTTTATTACCGGAAGTATACCATAGCGGGGAAAGTTTTAATGGAATATCGTTTTGCAAGTTGTGGATCTTGAATTTTTACCATATGAATGCCGTATACGTCGCATTCGTCGTCGATTTTCTCCAAGCTCTCAAGTATGTGGTCACAAATGTGACAATTCAATTTATCTGTAACATAAAATTTATTTCAGATTTGCAAAATTATTGGTCAGTTTAAGATAACACTAAAGAAATGAAGTTTTTTTACAGAAGTAAACTGCCAAATACTGTGTTTCTTCAACCATTTTTTCCAACATTACTCTGGTTATGAGTTCTATACGATCTTCAGTTTTCTGTGTAATTAGCCATTGAAGAACTTCCTCTTCCTCTGCCAAAGACCCTTCATAGACATTTGGAATATTGTGTTCGAAATATACTAGAACAGGATAATCGGTTACTCCGTAAGCTTCTGCAATTGAGTAATCTTGAGTCTTTACAAATTTTATTTCGTGTCTATCACAATCATCATCGATATTTTCAAGTTCTTCCAATATGCCTGTGCACTGCTCACAGTCAAGACTATCTGAAATAGTAAGGTGTTTTAGTGCCAATACACCGCCAAGAATAACCTTACGACTATTTAAAAACGCACAATATGGGCTTTTAAAAACTGCTGATTTTCTTTTCGAAAAAGGAGCACTTCGTGTCTAGTCAATACATTTCTAAACAATTATTATTAGAAATTAAATTCACACACGTAGATGTCTACAGAACAAACAAATCACTACAATATAACATTCATCTAAAATGAATAACTAATATAAATCACTCGAGCGATGTTTATTTATGATATTATTCATGATACATCCAAAATAAGGTCTTATTATAAATGTATTTCGTTGCCGAAGTGTAAATATACGTGAAGCATGCTTCATGCAATAGAGGTAAAGAAACTAAACATTGGGATATTTGTGTGAGGAGATAAAACGACATATTTTAGGGATAGGAGTACCCTCTTGCTCCTGCCCTTCCTCGTCCTCGTGTCCTCTATCTTTTTTTCTTATAGTCTTTTGCATTGCTCTCAAATTGCAAAGTTCACATAATGTTTTATTCCCTATTAAAATATAAAACTGTTACTCGTATACTAATTACATAGTTGCATAGTATTTAAATTTCTTGAAGATTGGTAGTAACCGAATTCAAAGGATTTAGCTGCTAACATCAACTCGATTTTCAAAAGCAAAAAAGGACAGTGACATTAGCAAAAATAAAGATTTAAAATTAAATAGATCGTCAACAGCGTAATTTGTTATAAAAATTCGGATATGGAAACTTACAGAAGTAAACTGCTACAGATCCAGACTCTTCTATCAAATCTAATAAATCCTTTCCTTCGAGTGCTTCTATAACATCCCCAGCAGGATTTTTTTGAGTCAATAACCAACTTAGCAGTTGTTGTTCGTCATATAAGTCACCTGTAATATATACATATATGTAAACCGCAAATAACGAAATTAAGTTGCGTAATAATGTAAATGAACAGACCTGCATATATGACTGGATCTTTAGACCCCAACTTAAAGAACAAGACTGCGGGTAGAGCAAAAACTCCATATTCCTTAGCCATTAGTTTGTCGTCGATTTTCACAAAGTTTATACCAGCGCCATCGGCATCGTCATCGATGTGCTCAATCTCGGCCAATACTCTAGGGCACTGCTTGCAGTCATTACTGTCTAAAACATGTATTATGTGCAATACGGTTTGAATTTTAAAAATAATAAAGTGAGCATTTACCTTATTGTTAGGATGCCGCCCAGGTGGGAAAGATAACTTGACTATAAATATACATTACTGTCAAGGCATAAAAGAAAATAAGTTTTTCAGTAGTTAGTCTTTTGGAAATTTCGGTTAGAGTAAATTATATAATACTAATGTAATGCTACTAATCGTTGAAATAAGTTTCGATTGTGCAAACTGGTCGCACCCATACTCTCAGATAATAATAAAAATATGCCAAACATAAAACATATTAAATAAAACTCACAAAAGAACACGGCAACATAATCCGAAGTTTGCCTTATTTTCTGAAACATTTTTCTATTAACTTTTTCTATGTGATCAGTTAATTCCATGTTCTCCGGATTTGTCAACCAATCTAAAATCTCCTCTTCGTCATCAATATCACCATCATAATTAATATATTTTGTTTTTCTAAAATATGTGATGCCAGGCGGATTACGAAAGCCATATTTTTTTGCCATTAAGCGATCGCTACATTTAACAATTTTTATGCCATATTCTGCAGCTTCATCATCGATTAATTCTACGTGTCTTAATACTCTTGGGCTTCCTGGATCATCTTCCTTAACTGAAAGGATTATTACATTAAATCCTGAAAACTCTACGATGAAATATAATTAAATTTTAAACTAAAATCTTCACTTACAGAAAACAACGGCCAAAAACTCTTTTGTTTCGATGTATTTAAACAATTGTTCTCTATCTATTTCTTCAATACTTTCGTCCTCTTTCTGTTTAACCATCCAGTCAAGTACTTCTGATTCATCCAGTAAATTTCCTAGAATGTTTTAAAATCACTTCTATGTTTAAATGCTAAATATACATTAATAATAAAATAGCTTGTAAAGAAACCACATCCATTTGAATATGACGAAAACTTACCATTGATATCCGAAAATGGGCATGCTTGAACATTACTACAGCAATTACCATGCTGACATCATTCGTGAGTGAAATGAGTAATAATAAATACAATAATAGAAAATTGTATTTATTTAACAAAAATATTGTTGTATCAGCGCCATTTCAACAATTAATTGTAACAGATAAATTATAAAACATCCATGCTAAATTCAAACAATACAATCTATCGTAATTTGTTTCACAACGCCAGCCTTGTTAGAGCTTATACTAGCAAATAAATATGATGAGCGTAGTTCGTGCGAGATCATTTATTTATTATAAAAACAATTGTTTTTCGCACTTATTTATCGAACACCTCGTAGCATGCTCTTATGCTGTATTGAAATAAAATGTTGTAAATACAATTAATATCAAGAAAAATGAACAAATTTGAAATTGCGTTTGTTTTCAATTTCGTTCGTTCCAATCTAATAATGTGATATTTTAAAACTTTTAAATCTAGTAATAAATAGTTGTATTCCAAATGAATTACAGAATAATGAGAATCCATGAAGACTAGATAACTATACGAATATGAAATACTTACATAACAATAAGTCTTTCAAGATGATACGGCAACATGAATACAAAAAAATGCCTATATTTTGACGTTTCTTGCTAAGGGTCTAAATATTGGAATTAAATTTTATTACTGTCAAAATAAAGATTTGTACACCTGCTTGTGATAAAGTATTCCAATATTTGGTTCCTTAAACTCTCTTGTTTTTTAATCATATCGATAGCGTAATACTTTTTTTCAAATCTGATTGGGTTGTGATCGTAAATAAGTACGTAATTAAAAACAAAAACCTTATTGTAATTTAGTGAAAATAGTTCTTGTGAAACGTATAATTATTACAACATACAACCCTGTTAGATGTAAACCAAGGATCAAGAGACACGATATCAGTGAAAATAAATTGTTATAAAGTTCGAAACAAGAATTAATTTGACGGCGAAATGAAGGCCAAAGTATTATTTTCAGCTATAGGATAGAAACTTGACGGTAGAAAATCGTGTCCACTTGATGCTGTACATGTACACATCCGGTAACAACATCATCTATAATCATGGTTCTAACAATAATTGTTTACCACCACCAAATATTGTCAGAGCCGAATAAACCTTTTTTTCCTTTAGACGGTCTGTCTGGTTTAGCTGCGAGAGCCTTATTTTTACCCTTAGTGGGTTTTTCCAATGTGGGCTGCTTCTTCTCAAGTTTCTTTGGCGGGACCTTGGTTGGCGTCGCTTTGGCCACTTTTGTCGGGCTCTGTACTTTAGTAGGACAGCACTGGTAGGGTTCGTAAGTCATTTTAGGGACAGCCGGTTTCGCCCCCAATCCAATGTAGAAACAGCGATCGCCTGCAGTCAGTAAAAATGTGTTGTTTATAACCCGTAAAATTCGAGAATACAGTAATAGTTAACTGAGAGTTAATACTGTACATATTTGTAATTTATGCGCCTATTTGTTATGCGCGGTATTAATTCTAAAAATTATGTTAGTATAAGAACTAAAACATTTAATTTGGTAAGCGCTCGCGAATGACTGCAGGCGATAGCTACTAAGGACCCATGCGGGATCCATTTTTCGACCATGCAGATGTGTGACTGGGATATCTTAAGGGTCCAATACTATCAATATACCTGTTAAAATTTGTTTTATTTTACCGAGAAAACTAAATCCTTCATTTTCTTCTTCATCATCATTATCTTCAATATCAATACTCCTGTCTATTTCACTATTATTTGTTACCTCATCGTCATCATCATTATCATCATCATCTTCATCACCACTTTCATTATCACTGTCGTCATCATCAATATTTTCAATGTCATTGTCTACGTCATTATCGTCAAATTTGTCATAGTCATCATCTCTATCATCATTATCGTCGTTTGAATTGTAGTGATCTTCGATACTGACACCATCATCTTCATCATCATCTTCATCATCATCTTCTTTCTCATCATCATCTTTTGTCCAATCGGACCCCTTCCGTGAATTAATTTTTATATTGTTTGTGTTGCGATTATTTTGCATAAGACGTGAGGCTTTATCACCATCTGCATTGGCCGTTGATTTAAAATTAGTAGTATACTTTTTTCGGTGGCTATCTTCACCTGCAGGCATTAGTAACTGTCATGCAAAATGACGTAGCTCAAACATTCATTAATCAAGGCATAAAAAATATATTTATTACAAATATATAGAATCATGTCATGCATATTTTTTCAAATAACAATCTAAGACATTAAATTACTTTAAATAAATAATAATCATAAATTTTAAAATGGATGTGGATTCTTACTTTTTTGATCTACAATCCACTGGAGAACTTTATTTTCATTCTTTAAATCACCTATAAACAGGAAAAACAATTAAGAATATTTCTTAAATATTAATGTGACTAAAATACTTAGCGTAACTACTAAATACTCACGGCCGTGTTGAGACGGTGTTAGAGAACTTTCTAGTCATTTCGTACTATAGATGTCGTAAGAAGCGAATATGGGAGAGCTTGTGCGTTAACAAAATAGTTATTTTGCCATAGCAATATAACTATTCTGTGAACGTTAGACATAAAATACCCAGATCAGCGACTATCAGCAGAGTTAAAAGGGCAAGACATAAAACGAGAGAGGCATTTGTCCAGCAATGAGTTTTACCAGCCAAAAAGAAGAAGAAAAACTTAGTACGTCAAATAAAATATAGTGATTAGATACAATATAAGTTTTAACTAAAGTCAGCGTATTTTAAAAATCTTCGTATGTAAAATTTTAAATTTGTCAATAAAAAAATATTCCAAGACGTGATTTATCGATAGTTTCTGGCTTAAATGTTACTTAGTTGGTGTATCTGCGAAATTCGACATTTGATGACAAACTTCGTACTTTACATTTTAGTTTGCATATTTCCGCGGGACTTCTTTCGTGAATCAAATTCTAGTTTAAGTTAGAGACTAATCATGAACTACTTTTTCTAATAAGACAGGTGTGTTTTTGATTGCTTGTTCTTCTGTAATAAGCACACACATACATATATTGGGTCCTTGTATATGAAATTAGCGTTTTGTGGTACTGACCACTTTATTCTGAAATATCTCCTCTTTGGTTAAGAATTCCAAATTCAAATTTATAAATTGATTTAGCTGGTACATACGATATTTGAAAACAGTCAGTCATTTGTTTTTTCCCCATATTTTTTTTCTTTGGCGTCACTTATTACCGCACAATGGAAAACATGAAATATCGGTATATTTACGAGTACGAGCTCTACCGTGGCACCAGTACAGCAGAAACAGCTCGAAGGATTAATGATGTGTACGCCGCTGGTGTCGCAAAAGAAAGTACGGTACGATTTTGGTTTCAACGTTTTCGTTCTGGAAATTTCAACCTTCGGAACCAACCCTGTGGACGGCCGGAGACCAGAGTGGAAAATGAAGAATTACAGGCTATTGCGGAAACGGATCCATCACAAAGCACTTAGGAGATAGCTGCAGGCTTCGGGGTAGTAAAACTGTATTAATCCACTTTAAGCAAATCGGAAAAGTAAAAAAAACTTAAACAATGTGTACCTCATGAATTAAATGAATCGAACTTGCAAACACGTGTCGACTGCTGTGTTACTTTGCTCAACCGACACAAAAATGAAGGGATTTTAAATCGAACCATTACTTGTGGTGAAAAGTGGATACTGTACGATAATCGGAAGCACTCGTCGCAATGGCTGAATCCTGGAGACCCAGCCAAATCCTGCCTTAAACGAAAATTGACTCAGAAAAAGTTACTTGTGAGTGTTTGGTGGACTAGCGCCGGTGTCGTTCACTACAGCTTTC
>DWHP01002508.1:0-14387 GCA_018247895.1 Parnassius honrathi
TTTCAGCTCGAGTTACGTAACCGCTTTCAGTGCCTAGAAGATTGCAATGCAGTGGACGATATGAATGACAAGCTCGTAGAAACTGTTCATGCGGTCGGATGTAACGGGTCCACGGTATATAATATGTGTATTGCTCGAGAAACAGTGCATGAAATTGTATCTATTAAGACTGGATCAAGTGTTCTACCCATAGAAATACTAATAAAATTGCGTTGTTTAAGGTTGTTTATCACAAAAAATTTAGAGATGAGTCTTTGTCTAGTAGCGCGTCCAGCCGTGGGAAGCTTGGCACCAATATAACGAAAACTGCCGGTGCGGCGCTGAAAACAATTGAGTCTGTAACGCAAAGGTGCCGGATGGCTTCCAAATAGGTCACCAGCATTGGTTTGAAAGCCCGATTCTGCTTAGGGGTATGCGAGGAAGTCGCGGTCAATTTTCGAGAGTCGAGGTCAAACTTCGCGTTTCCGATATTTCCTCTTCCAATATGCTTCTTATTTTCTCTAGTTCGTGGGAGACTACTCCATGATCGTCTGAATCAACCACAACTGGAATATCCACATATGCAGGTTGCTATGCAATTAGTGGCGCCGCATTCCCAGCCGTAGTATTTTCATCCAATGAGGGAACAGCCTTACGTCGTAGTCGTTCGAGTTCGACGTCACTAAATACGTTGGTGCGTAGGATGTACCAAACTCGGTCTGCCAGGTTTTGCTCGGTGACGGTTAGAGATGGCTCCAGCTCTACAAAAATGCGATGCATTGGAGTCAGATACGCTAAGCTTCCAGTTTCTTCCTCTTTTGCCCTAAAGTACGCCCGCAATACGTTTGCGTTCTTTGCTTGTGACTAAGGCATGCGGCGTGCTCCACCAGCGGTGGGTGAAGATCCAGCTGACACCAAGCCTTCTGGCGGGAACGATGGATACGGGGGGCTGCCAAGTGGTCTTGCAATGCTCCGCGCTTAGTTGGCTGCCCACATGCTGTCGGGTCCAGGGCCAGCTCCAGACGGGCCCCGGCAACCGCACGGCAGGGGCTGTTTGCGCATTATCTTTTTGTCCGTCATCCATAATTTGGGCATCAATTAACGGCAGACGCCCAGGTCCGGCACTGTATCGCGTGCGGCTATAAGTACAAACGAGCCTTTGCCCGTAAATTCTGCCGAGGCACGGCACTCACACCTTTTAGCAAGGCGCTGACTGACTACGCTGACGTACCGGTTTTGTCAGTTAACTGTTACGTCAGCGGGCGATGGGGTCATCTATTACCTACGCCCTTTTGTTGTAATTAAAAGCAAAAATAATTAACTTTTCAAATATTTTACTAAGCATATGGAATGCACATATAGATATATAGAACGATAGTGGCTGAGATATTATTTGTGTGTTAAATATTATGAATTTTAGTAATCACTAACGTAGATTAATTCAAACAGTTAAATAGTTAACATGGCATCGTATTACTAACAGGGATAACACAACTTTTAGCTTTTTTTGTTGGCATTAGCCACAAAACTTCGGGTGATATTTAAAATAAAGCAAGATTTAAATTTAGTAGCTGAATAAAATCATTATAAAACAACAAATATATGTACTCAATATTATGCAGGTGTACATATTCAGTTCAAAACGTCTATGGAACTCTCCTCTTACCAAACCGAATTTGTAAAACCGGGTTAGTCGAGAGCTGTACCCAGGGGCGATACACCTTGGTGCTTTATGAATTTAAATACCAAAATAAACTCGTTATTGAAGTGTATAGTTGAAATAATCTGCTTAACTTCTTTTGTTTGAGTTTCTATTACGGTACGTGAATTTTAAGGTTAGGCTAATATCTAAATTTTGAAACAAATGATGGTATATATGTACCCAGTCGTTTATAAGTAACTTAATAATGTTTAGAACAGTAAGTTAAGATTAAACACTCTGCACTCGTACATCAATAAAGTAAAAAAAAAGGATTGCACAAGCATGTTTCAACATAAGTGTTCTTTTTCAGTGCAAGCCCGAAAAAGTCCACTGCTGAGTATGAGCGACGATACGGTGAGCGTAGATAATATTTTCCATAATCGTCACGCCTGGCAAGCTGATCGAAGAGACACCTTGCACCATTAACGCCGCTCTACGTCACCTGTCACTATATTTTAGATTTAGCGTACACGGAATAGTTGTGCGTTTATAAACAACTGTTGAAAGCCATTACGTTTAGTGGCATCATAATATGACACCAAATTATCATTTAAATCCAACTAATAGGCTAAGTAAGAGTACCCTTAACCGACGAGCATGTATGCGTAGGTATATGGATGTGGAAGAGGCGAAGGAGGTATGTCAGGATCGTGCTAAATGGAAGTCTGTAATCTCTGCCTACCCCTCTGGGTGACAGGCGTGAGTGTTTATGTAATAATAGGCTAAGTGGTTAGTGGCGGTGTAAGAATATCCATATCGTGAATAACAGTATCTTCTTGATAACAACTCAAAAATAACAAGAAAACCTGAGGCTGCCTTTGTAACTACGGCGAAATCGCCCCCCCCCCACCTATGAGGATTTCTACTGGGAATACCCACTTAATACTATGTGATGTATCGCTGTATCGGTTACTCTAGTTCTACTGCAGATATCCTCATTTCTAAGTTTATCACGCAGAGAAATGTAGCATAGCCCATTCCATAGATCGCTGTGAACCTTGAACTTACTCATACGGCTATCGGTAAAGGACAACGTCTGAGATCCATAAGTAATCACTGGCAATACGCACTGATTATACAATGTACAGCGTGCTACTTTTTAAATACTGCTCTCTCAGACCTACAAAGCTTACGGTGTTTTGTTTATCTTGATAACATAGCCATATACACTCGTGAGCAATTGAATCGCCTAACCCTTCCAAAATGTAAAAACGTAAGTCTTTTTTTTTAAATGGCTTGAATAATGGAAGACTTTTTTGGTTGACGGTTTAAACCGAAGCTTCAAAATGATACCATTATTTAAAAAATCTATCCGACAGTTTTTTAAATTAATCGGGTTTGAATGCAAACGCAATAAAGGTGATGATAATTAAGGTGAATATTGGCCTGATCAAAATTAAAATAAAACAGAAAATGTGTGTTTGATACTCACAATGTTGTTATAATCTTGTGAATAAATTTGAAAAAACAAAAATTCAAATACCAAACTCATACTTATGTGAAAAGTCCTGTAATTTTATTCAGACTGCAATGGAATTTTTCCTTATTTCTTCAAACTAAACAGCCTTTTAAGTTTAATACACGTATAGGGGTGACAAATTAACGTATACATAACTGGTTTTCAGTGTTGTACTTTTATAAGTTGTAATGGGGGTAAATAGATTAAACATTAAGGAACATCGTCGTTGGTGGTTTAGCCACACTGCAACTAGGTTATGGTTGTAGCACAAATGGGTCGGCTCGACCGGCGTAGGACCACGCTGTCACAGTATACCAGCGCTAAATCGCAGCTTCAAGCTGTTATTTTTCGTATGGTGAGTGTTAGAACCAGAGATCCTTTTCCTAAAAAAGGAGGCATTCCACCGCAGTCCTGAGGGGTGACAACGCATCTGCATTTTGATTCTTAATTGAGGATAAATGTAGATGTCTATGAGCCACAGCATCCAATTACCATCAGGTGAACTGTGTGCCCGTTTGTCACCCTTATTCTATGAAAAAATCGTAACAAAATTGTAGACATAGAAAATTACAGTTTTAAGGAATAGTATCATTGGTTGACATAATAATTGTTCAACGATGCTACACGTATAACATATTAAAAATCTTGGGTCATTACGATTAATTCAGATTGATTAGACATAGCCTATATACTACTACTACATAGCCTATATAGATAACGACCTTATCTATATTATTTATAATTTATTTCGAACTTTCAAACTACATACAAAACAGAGATTATCAGCTTTTAACAGACCAATGTTGAACTAAGGGTTGATAAAAATCGCCTACACTGTTTTCCAAAACCAATACCTAAGATATTTCGTAGGTTTCTTTTTAATTAATAAAATATATTTTAACTGTCGGGTGTAGGTAGCGTTACATAGTTATAGTCAAATTTTTAAAAAATATTTCAAACGGTTTGTTTGAAATAATTAAGGCGATTATTCATTATTCTCTTTTATTGAATAAATGCCTTTTAAAGGCAGGTAAAAAGATTTATTGTCTCACATTCTTTGTAGCAGTAACAAACAATCCCCATATTTCTAACAATGGCTGGAATTGGTTCAGCCGGTTTATTTGCCCCGGGTAAACATTCCCCCAGTTGTCCGGTCCACAGCTCACTTCGGTAATTTGCAGCGAAAATTAAAACCGATACGTTAAACAATGGCGAAAAACACGACGCTCCTATCCCGAGCCCATTATTAATGAAATTAATGTTATTTTAGGGTGTGCTTTTACTTAGATCATAATATAATGTATAATCTAAGTGCTTGTATTAAAATAATCAACCTTTAAGTCACCTTCAATCGAGTAGTTACTTAGTAAATACGTTTTATTTTAGCTTCGCCAATAAGTCGTATGAATGCCCCGTAAGCCCATGGAGCTTCTCTCTCGTCCGTTTCGCAAAAAATTTCTGGGACCCAATTCACCGATGTAAGTTGATGTGTGCATACTTTTTTTGTACTGATGTAAAAGTCGTTGGTCTATTGAAATATATAAAAAGTGCTATTGACATTACTAACATTTTTCTATCACAATAAAGCCAAAAAAGGAGTGAATCCAGTGACATTTTCACGTCAGTGGCAAGTGACGGATTCTAAGAATACGACGCAGTTCGCACTCTTTTTTCGTGAAACTAAAGTAACAAAGAAACTTACAATCCAGCTGATGCTAAGTAGCTACTGCAGTCCATTGACACCTGCAGCTAACTTCAAACATTCAACTTCTGAGGAATAACATAGAACGCTATACAGTTCACACCCTGTTATTACTGTCTCTTTATACCCCTCAAACCGGGACACGGCAGTACAAGTAAAAAACTAGTTAAGACCACCTCTTATAAACCTACCCAGTCAATACCTAAAATCGCATAATAAAATGTTATTTTCGCCGTAAAAGCGATTTGCACTAATTCATCACGTGGCGTGGTTGTGGGAACAGTAAAATATACGAAATACATTACGTCGCCGTTAGTTGGCAGTGCAACCAAATCATAAATACGGGAAGATTGCGACTAGAAGCAATGTCTAAGGTGCGAGATGCCCGGAACCACGGTCTCTGATTCGCCTGCCAGGAAATTACTTGTTAAGCGGCGGAAAGGCCTTTATCCTAGAATAGGCTTACGTAAATACGCGAAAGAAACACGCTGCAACTTCTTGACTGCGGTATGAACGGCTTGACTCGAAGAAGGACTATACTTTCACAGAACACCAATATGCTACTGTATTTTGTATACGAGTGACGAAAATCAGAGAACTTTTCGCTGGTAACATTTTATTTTTGTTCATGGGGATGACAGCGCATTTATTTTGATTCTTATTAGAGACGAAGAAGCGACAATTGTGGACCAGAAAATGTATTTATCTACACGTTCATTTGTCACTCTTATACGTGTATAAAACTTAAAGAACTGTTTGGTTTCAAGAAACAAGGAGAAATTCCATTGCAATCAGTACATTAGTATGAGTTTGAAATTTGCATTTTTGTTTTTACAAATTTATTCGCAAGGTAAAAGTATTAAACATACATTTTCGGTTTTATTTTAATTTTGAGCAGACCAATATTTCTGGACAGATTTCTAAAATAATGGCATCATTTTGAAGCTTAGGGAAACCTTCGATCAACAAAAAAAATTTTCTTTATTTACATAATTCAAGCCATTTTTGAAAAAAAAAGACATTTGTACGTTTTGTAGGGGCGAGCCGGTTCAATTGTCCACGAGTGTACCTATATGACTATGTCATCAAGATAAACAAAACACCGCATGCGTTGGAGGCCTGTGAGAGCGGTATTAATTAATCGTTGGAAAGTAGCAGGCTGTAGATTACATAACCAGTGCGTACTGTCAGTGATGACTTATGGATCTGAGACGTGGTTCTTATTGATAGCTGTATGAGGAAGCTCAAGGTCGCTCCGCGATCTATGGAAAGGTCTATGCTCGGGTTTCTCTGCGTGATAAACTTAGAAATGAGGATATCCGCAGTAGAACCAGAGTGACACAGCCTGTTACTCACATAGTAATAAATAAGAATTCTCATCAAATTATAAATAAATAAAAGATATGTAATAACACGTATATGCGTAAAAGAACCATATTGCAGCTATATTATAGTTTTAGCACTATTAGGTCAGCTCGACCGGGGAAAAACCACGCTCCCGACGAATACCAGCGTAAAATTACAGCTTAATGCTGCTGTGTTTCTTACGGTGGTTGTAAAGAACCAGAGACCCTTCGTACTGAAAAGGAGGCATTCTATCTTAGCCTCACGGGTGACAACGCATCTCTATTTTGCTTCATAATCGAGGGTAGATGTAGTTGTCTATGAGACACAGCATCCACTTACCATCAGGTAGGCTGTCTGCTCACTTGTCACCCCTATTCTATAAATTAAAAAAATCACAGGTTATTCTGATTTTAATAGGTGAGTGATGTACACATTCTCTACACAATATTCGTAAAATTTCCAATGATTTCAAAAAGGAGGACAGGCCCATCTAACTATTTTACTCGTAACTTTTTCGTACAAGAAAAAGTAGCGCATCCGTCATAATACAAACGTCCTATCATAACACACCGTAACCAGGGTCGAATTTCGTAGTATAATTATCCTAATTGTACCATTATTTCAAAGTTTGTAGTATGTAGTATCGTAAAAAAATAGTATAATTTTATACATGGTAGAGCCATACTGCAGTTATATTAGTAGTATAGTTGTAGCTTCGTTGATCTAGCGGTTGTAGTAGAGCCACTGCCGATCATGAGATCCTGGGTTCGAATCCCGGGTCGGGCCAAAAATAAATTATTGAATTTTTTCTGTCAAGAAATTCTCAGTAGCTGCCTGGAGTCGGGATGTTGGCGGTGTCTCACCCCCGTGCCTCGTAAAGCACGTAAAGCCGTTGGTCCTGCGCCTGATCTCTCTCCGGTCGTGTCGGTTTACCGTCCCAACGGATTATGAAAGTGAGGGAACAGAGAGTGCACCTGTGCTTGCGCATACGCTTGGGCACTATAATCCCGTCCTGCGCCGATGGCTAGCCTCCGTTGAGGCAGGCTGCCGTGACCGAAATTCGGTCTGGAGGAAGTTATTATTATTATTATTACTATTACCACGGAGAGTAGGACTGTATGACAACTTAAATTTTAGTTTTAGTTTTGTTATGATGTTTTTTTAGTATTGTACCCATTTAGTTAGATTTAATTTTATACTATGTTTAAACAAATAGAAACTTACTGATATATTTTTATAAAAAACTGATTTTTTCAAATCTAAATAAACATAAACTAAAAATATATTTACGATATCTACGATTAGATCATTACGAATAAAACGCAAACAGAATTGGTCATCATTTACCGGTTGATGGAAATAGAATGCCGTTTTCTATGCGTCCGGCCGTCGGTTTTCCAATATACAACCGGTGATGTATGTGCGCCACGTGGGTGTTTGATGTATTAATATTGGTAGTGCTTTTAAGGTTATCGCTGTGTGGAAGGTGATCTGGCCCGATAGTCCGAT
The DNA here is from genome assembly GCA_018247895.1 of Parnassius honrathi. Classification (NCBI taxonomy): domain Eukaryota; kingdom Metazoa; phylum Arthropoda; class Insecta; order Lepidoptera; family Papilionidae; genus Parnassius; species Parnassius honrathi. The sequence continues at coordinate 7,699 of DWHP01002508.1, forward strand.
ACCATGCCACCCGTCTGTACAGGCGGACGTAATGTTGATTTTGTTTTGTGTAAATATTTAAATTATTATTTTCGGTAATAGAAAATATTTTGCTTATAGTTAATAGTGATGCAAACAAAACTATATTACTAAAAGATAACAGATGTTTATATCATAATTCATTCGTTCATCAGGAGGGGGTAATGATTAGGACTTTTACGGGTTGAACTTAATATACTGGTTTGAGGAGTAAGGACAAGTTCACGAAAATGAATTTTTCTTGTTCTATCAGAAGGACTTTAAAACGATAATATATTTAAAAAAAAGTTGTATAGAAATCTTCTTACTCGCATTAAAATATTACATATATACATTAATATATATTATGCAGCCGGTAATTCTAGTGGTTAAGTAATAATAATATTAACGTCAGTTTTTGAGAACCTGGGCCATCATGATCACTAGTCAAGTTTACAATCTTCAGACCGATGAGGCAGTCATTGGTTGAGTATGGATAGTAGTACAGACAGTATAGACTGTGAACACTTATATGTTATGGACTATGACTTATATTTATGGCTACTGTAACTTCATTTCATCTTATTTTTTGAGTATTATTTTTTGGCTTATAGTGTGGTGACGTAAGAGAATTTCGCTATCACATATCAGCCCAAGGATGTTGATAGAGGTGAAAGAGGGTTAAATAGGAGAAAGACAGCAGTATATTCCTGATAACCGCTCAAAATAATTAAAAAAACTGCGGCTGCCCACCAGCTTGCCAAACGTGACAACTATGATAGTTTGGGGGGATATTTACCCCCTATAAGGTAATCCATCCAGTAAGCCTATGTTTAAAAGTAGACCTTAATACTAGTGACAGGGAGTAGTTTTAGAGTGAATCAATTATATTTAATTCAGATTCGGGGCATCTCTTACTACAGAACCAATCCACCTCGTAAGCGTGTGAGTGTGTTTAGACCCATTATAAAAATGTCCGCCAGACTAAATTTCGGTCAAGGCGGCCCAACTCAACAGAAACTAACCATCTGCGCTGGACAGGATATGCCCAGGCGCATGTGCAAGGACAAACGTCCGACTCGATCGGAGAAATATCAGCAGGACCATCGGCTTTACGTACTCTCCGAGGCACGTGGTGAATCACCGCCAACTACCAGGCTGGTACCAAACATTTCTTGTCGGAAAAACTCAATAACTATTTTCTTCCCGACCCGGGATTCGAACCCGGTATCACTAGCACAACGAAGAAATCAAGTTTATTTTTTAACTCACTTACGGTTACTTCACACACTAATGTTTGTGACGAACAAAATAATTTCCTTCATAAACTATTATATACTTACAACATTGCGTCCACCTGTACACCATTACTAAGCCCCCGTACAGTACGCGGCGCTCGTTAGCTTTTATTTGGACGCCGGACTCCTGTTCCAGCGTCTGTACACTGGTGGACATTTTCACAAAATGTGCGGACTATATTTAAATTACAATTATTCCATAATTTTATTTAGTGCTAGTTGTGCCGGGCATGTGTTGCACGCAAACTCTCTTTTTAACAAAGTTTAATCAGGACGTTTAATAAGAAAGACGAACAATTTTTTTTTCTTTTAGAGATTTGCAATCGACTTATCTAGCCATAATCAAATGTTGAATACATGTGGATTATATATATTTTTGACAATGTGGTTCCATTGAACCGACATCAACACAAAGCATCATAAGAGCTATTCTAAGTCTCTCTAATCCACGTTCAATATTTGCCATCTTTTTAAGCTTGTTTTGGTTTGGTTATTTAGAAGGTTCTTAGCATTTATTAGCATGTCCTAGTAGTCTCTTCTTATATCGCGTACAGTTTTTGTTTACTTCTTCCTTTATTGTCCTGCGCCTGATATTGATCTTAAGGCTATATTTTGAAATCTCTGTAAGATTTCTTGGTTGAAGTTACTGGCAGTACCCCATAGTTCTATACCATAAGTCCTTACTGGTTTTACGATACGATAAACCAGTAGTTAGAGCTCGCTGTAAATATAACAGAAGGCGAGAAACCCGGATTCGAGCCCCGCCGGCACCAATGAAATTGTTAATTGCAATTTTAAGTGCTGATTTACCACGTACTCGGCGGTGAACGAAAACATCGTGAGAAAACCTGCATGTCTGAGGAATAAGAAAAAAAAATTCGAAGACATGTGAAGTTCGCCAACACGCTTTGGGGTAGCGCGGCGGACACTTCCTTGCCCTAAAAACCCTCTCAGAAATGGGGGGAGATCTGTGCCCAGCAGTGGGACGTATATAGGCTGTAACTTTACTTACTTTACTTTAAACCAGTAATTTGTTGTTAGGAGATAGCTATGATTTGCTTTCCAATAGCTAAGAGAAGGTCTTATATAACATAGTTGCCTCTTTTTTCTTTGCCTTGATGTGGTTGGCCCGTGTTAATCTTCGGTCTATATGTAAACCCAAATATTTTATACAGTTACTTGTTGGTAATTGTTTTCTACTACTGTTTTAAACCGATGACCATGCCACTTTTCTTAGAGTAAAGGTTGCCTCCACAGATCTACTTACACTGGGTTTAATTCTCATGTTACCTAGTTCTATTCTTGCTAATTCGAGTTTTAAGCTTTTGTGAAGCAACGGCCGGGTCTTTGTCACTTACAAGACATGCAGTGTCATCATCATAGGTTGCCGTCATTACATCTTTAGTGTTTGGCAGATCTGATGTATATATGGTGTTACGGCCATATGGCATACAGTATTGGTCCAAGCATTGATCCCTGCGCGATTGAAGCAGCGATGTCGTACAGGTTGAAATACTCGTCTTCGCATTTCACTTAAAACTTTCTTTGGTTGAGGTACGAGTTCAGGATCATGAAGAACGAGTTAGATAATTTTTTAGTTCGAACAGAGGTCACTAGTGCCACACTCTGTCAAACGCCTGTTGGATTTCTATGAACACTGCTGAGCAATATTCTTTTTCTACCAGGACTGTCTAGGACTGTCTAACTCTGTATACCACTCTATGTACTTATTGCACTGTAAAATGATTCTCTCTAAACCCAAATTGATGGTCGGGAACTATTTTGTTATCATGCAATATTGGTTTTTGTCTTCGCAGGAATATCTTTCCGAACACTTTGGATAAAATTCGGAGAAGACTTATGGGTCTATACCAACTGGGATCAGTTGTAGATTTCCCAGGTTTGTCCATCATACATATTTGTGATATTTTCAACATCTTAGGAAAATAGTGAGTTCTAAATATAGCATTTACGAGCATTGTCAAAAAAACTATTGGTTTTTTAGGAAATATTTTGAGTATCTCGCCAATGATAAGGTCATATCCAGGTACCTATAAATACTTCGCTATATTGTTAATAACTATTACTATATGGTTATTTTTTAGATATATTTCTCATATTTATGTTGTGTGGCGGACTCAGATTTAGTCAGTGCAAGTACATTTCTATCTTCTATCGGTTTTGTACTTTCTTTTGTACTTGCTTCTGATGTGTTCTGCGAGAGTTTTGTATTTATTGACGGACTGAGAATAGATTATTTATTTATTTCTAGATGGCACTTTATATGTCACTCTTTTCCATAACTTCTTTAATAAAACTCGTTAATTTTGGAGTTCATCTATACCATGTAGAATAGTGGGTGGAGGTTTAGAGGGTTTATTTTGTACGTAAGTAACATTTAGCTATTTAGAAAGTAGTATTTTGATATTGGCAATCAACACTTCAAGGATTAGAACTATTTGATGTCTCGTTTGCTAGTGGTGATATCCGTGCAGTTTTGTCTGTGATAATGCCTCTACTATCACTCAAGATTTGTTCTCTCAGCAAGGTAATTTTGGTCACCTTTGATGATGATCTCTTTCCTCCAGGGGATCGGTACCTTTTCTGCCTTTGTTCAGGAGCTTTTGGCCCCTAGTTTAAAGTGGAATGATTGCTCTCTTTCTCCTTTTTTAACTTATGACTAGGGGGCACTCATTGCCAAGAAAGAGGAGCAGGTGCAACATTCTCTGTACTGTGGATCTCCATGTTTTCGAGTTCTGTTTCTGTAGTAACGTGCGTATGAATATTTCCTACAGATGAAGATTTACGTCTTGATATAAACAAGCTCGGGTAGAATGCATGCTGAATAAATTTTTTGTTAATGCTGCCGGGAGCATTTACTGTCACAGGGGCCTAGTCGCCCACCCCTGTGGAATCTTTGTTAGCAGATTTCACAGTCACAGGTCCGGGTACCCGTGAATGCCGGGGGTTAGCCGGATCACATAATTAAATACTCTAATTATTCAAAATTTTCATTTAGTCAGGTTGGAAGGTACATATATCAATTTTCAAGGTACTATGGCCACACTTTTGGGGGATATTTAACTCCTCTAGGCTTGTTGTAGCCTAGTACAGGTTACTTAACCGCCGCCTTGGCTCGGCGTTGTTGTTCATTTACCACCACCCAGGGGGCACGTGTAGAATGGGCTTAAGAGAGGTGGTAAATTCAACAGATGCGAACAACATCACCTTCCGAGCAAACAAATATAAATATAAAAAAGTGATGTTTGACGAGAGAAAATTTTATTTATTACTTCGAAGAAATTAAGGTATTTAATCTCCTAATAGCAATTTAAGGAAATTTGAGTTTTATTAAGTATTTTACATAGTATAACTAAACATAACTTTTATTAATAAATACTAACTTACTTAAAACTACTTACGAATCCGGTGGGTAATATTGCAAGTTCAAATTTTGGCATTTTTGGCCAAGACTTTTAGCCTCATATAATGTAGATTTCGGACTACGCTATAATATAAAGCATATAGTATATAGCTCGTGGCACAACAATATCGCGCACCATACAAAGTCAATAATATATAATAGTACAGTACAGTGTGAACGTGTCCATAACAATGTATATTCAGCGATATAGTTGTTATGAGCTATATACTATATGCTATTATATTATAGCGTAGTCTGAAATCTACTTAATATTACATTATAAAATTAAATTTTGCAATGCCAAAATCAATCTACCAATAAATATTAGCATGAGCAGAATATTGCATTTCGGTATTTTTGCCAGTTGACCCGAGTCTTGACAAAATACATTCATGCGGGATTTAATGTATTCATTCGTGGTATTAAAAGTCCATTGCTGATTATAGCTTTCCCCATAGATTGCCTCGCAGGGGGATATTGGAAATAGTTACCCCACCTGACGGGTGGATTCGCAGTAACAGCTTTTTATCGTTATGAGTTGTTATAAGGAAATGACCATGTGATCGTGTAGAGCTGGAGCTGGGTAAGAATATTCACTACCCCGTATATTCCTGTAGGTATCGTAAGAGGCGACAGAGGAAAACAAACCAGGAAATGATCAGCAACGTCTGAACGAATATTCCCCCATGAAGCAATCTATGGGGAGACCCATTTTCATCAGTGAACTTTTCATAAGCTATTGGGTAGGAGTTATCAGGAAGATGCTGATGCCTATCTCCTACTTTATTTATCTCTGTCGTTTCCTACGACTCTCAGGGGAAGATATGGGTTAGTTAGGATTCGCTTACGTCTCTATACGGCGAACGCTATACGAAATATTGTCATAAATATAAAAATCATTACGTACATAAACACTCACGCCTGTCACCCAAAGGTGTAGGCGGAGACTACAGACTTCCATTTGGCACGATACTGACAGACCTTTTTTCCCGCCTCCTTCACGTCCATATACCTACGCATACATGCTCGTCGGTTAAGGGTACTCCTAATTTGGTCCGTTTTCAATAAATCACTAATTTGGTCGATAAATTTTCGCCTAGGACATCCCTTTCCGACTCTGCCATTCACTTCTGCAACATAAATTTTCTTTGTCACTCTTTCGTCACTCATTATTTCCACATGATTAAACCACCGAAGCATTCCTTTCTTAATCGTGGTCACAACATCATCTTGCAAACCACACTGTTCTCTTATCACACAATTTCTCACCCTGCCATTCAGATTCACCCCTAACATACCCCTTAACGATCGCATTTCTATTGCGTTTATTCTACTCTCGTGCTTCTTCTGCCACACCCAACTTTCACTACCATACGTTAAAGTAGGAACCAACAGAGCATTTTGAATTGCCATACGTGCCTTTTTTGACACATTCTGACTCTTCACACAAAAATCATTAGAAATGTAAATTAACTGTTACCATACTGGTACGTACAAAATATTATAAAATATAAAAACACAAAAGAAGAAATATAACACGTAATATTTATTTTATTAAAAATAGTACGAGTTTCTTTGGCCCGCAGTGTACGGCGGAATCTTTCTCAGTGCGTTATCAGTGTTCAGTACATGTGCACAGTTTAATGTTCCCATTCCGTTTTATTCAATTAATTGCCGCCGACCGATGATGTGAGTTCGAAACGAATAAAATAAAATCATTACACGTAGCGATTTGTTAGTCACGCATTTTAGATAGACATTTGCGTTAATATCCTAGCTTTTATGAAGTTTCTGATTAATGGATGCCTGTTTATATATATATTATAGTTTACACAATTAAACTCCTACCTCGGTAAGGTTAGGTAAGTTTAGGTTAGGTTAGGTTAGGTTCCTCCCCGAACGGGTTCCCGCCTTGTCGTGGCGGGGGGGCTTAGTAGCCGTGGCTTGGTCGCCCGCGGTGAACAAAGAGG
>DWHP01002509.1:0-14387 GCA_018247895.1 Parnassius honrathi
CCGTATATCAATTAGATATTAGTTAACAGATCTGCACATCTCCGGAACCGTGCATCCTACGCAAAAACGGATCGCAGATTCGTGATCAGAGCATGCCTAAACTTTTTTTTTTTTAGGATCTTGAGTTGACGAACGTTGTACCACTTCTGACTCAGTGAGCCAGAACTAGTAAAACGTAACTACTCAATCACTTTGATACCTAAATTTATTGGATGAAGTAATGCAGACAAGTGTTTTTCAACAATTTCGTATAACGGCAATATAAAATTCTTGTTCTCGGTCTTTGCGCTAGATATATAATTCGGAAGTTACCATAACATACAGCTTAATGTAAATATGCTACAACTAATTTGTGAGAGACCGGCGTCTAAAATAGGATTCCCTGTAGGTATTTATGGCAGATCACCTGCCCCCAGTGGCGGTTTTACACATTTGACGCCAGTAGACTATTCAAATTTTGCCGTCTATCGTAAATCACATTAATTACAATTCTTTTGTCAATGAAATTGTAAGTTTAAATATTTGTGCACTAAGTATCTTCCTAATTACACCAACTTCTTATCGTTATTATAGTCAACCAAATCTAAGAAATACATTTTGACAGCTGTCAGACCTATTGCACCAAGCATGCCAACCAAAACACTGGAACGTACAATATTCAATTCTTAAAAAAATCGATGTCGATTATTTAGAGTAGGTAATCATTTACAGTTTGGTTTGAATAATACCGGATTAAATTAGAAACGGATAATTTAAAACACAGGATTTATCAGTTTCTTCGTATTTCTTGTTACTGCTTATTTCTAGGGGCAAAGTTATAAAAATTTAAGATTGGAACTAGATTAAAAATAAATTTATTCAATCGTTTTCATTACAACTAGTTGAGCTGTCGTTGTTTAGATTATTTATTATTTGATTTTCAATAATGCAGTCAGAATAATGTCTCTTTCAAAGTTATCCATAATCAATTTTTTTTGTTTTTTCTACTACTTTCTCCCAATTATCCTTTGTGACATGGGCACATGCCTCAACGAATATAGAAGAAACAGGCTAAAAAGTCAGAAGTTAGTCGGCTAGAAAGCCGAGTCACAAAGTAAGAAGACAAACATAAAATCATAAAATTACGCACAGTAAGCTCCCGAAATGGCGGGAAGTTAAAATTACGTAGTGGTTTTTTCAGCGCGGCCTTGTATGTGAGTTGTTTTGCCTACACAAATTTACGTTAACAAACTAAAAAAAATAAACTTGTTTTATTCATGATGATTCAAGTAATTTAAGGAATTTTAAAAACAAAAATTTAATTAAACAAATAATACGTCACTAAAATCAATGATTCAATTTTTTGAATAATTTTACCGATTATGTAATTATTTATGCCGATTATTAGCATAACAATGAATTTTAATCATCTAAACACTACGAAAAGCTACATAGCGACATATCATTGAAACGACGTCAAGTAAAAAAGTTGATAATGGTTATTTTTTTTAATATTTTGCTTTGTTTGAAAGATTTGAATTTAAATTAGTGATAAAAAACTACACACGTTGTAATATAATATAGATAATTCATACTATATATATAATGAAAACGAAACATATAAGATAACTTCATAATTCTTCGGATTTACGTAAAAGGTTATTTTAAATCGTGTGAGTACGCTAGTGCAAATTTATTGCGGAATGATAAATGTGAAACGTCAAAAGGTATTTCTTAGATTCGGTTAACTATAGATACGAAACTTTAAATATAGCTTAGAGCTGGATGCAAATGCAATATAATTTCACTTTTTCACTTTCATACGTGGTAGAGCCACGCTGCAGCTTTATTATGGTTGCCGCACGAATGGGTCGGCTCGACCGGGGAAGGACAACGCTCTCACAGATACTGTTGTGTTTCGTATGGTGAGTGTAGAGATCTGGAGACCCTTTTTTTACAGGAAACGAGGTATTCTATCTTAGTCAACTTTTATCATCATTATACTTTTATATCATTTAATCAACTTTAGGGGCGACAACTTATCTACATTTCGATTATTAAGCGTGAATAAATGTAGATGTCTATTGGCCACAGCTTCCGCTTAACATCAGTTGAGCTGTGTGCTCGTTTGTCATCCTTATTCTATTTAAAAAAAAAGACTTTTCATCTCTGTCTGTTTGTTTGTCTGTACAAATTTAATAATTGGTTTTAAACTAACTTCCCGATGAGTTAGAGATTTGAAACTTTAAATATTGCACCGGACTAGAAACTTGGTAAAAATGGTCGCCATTTTTAATTATATTGTTATTAATAAATGTGTCATAAAATATTAGAGACTTTAACTATTAACATGAACAATTCATCGAATCAGGGGTAATAACGTATCAGCATTTCGATTGGTAATCGAGGATAGATGTAGATGTCTATGGGTCACAGCATCCACTTACCATCTGGTGCATTGTGTGCTCGTTTGTCACCTTTATACTATTAAAAAATCACTTTGTCTAATACATCGCCCGTCTAAACTTATTCGTCCTTTATAATTTTAAAATATACCAGACAACGTACGTTATTCCAGATTCATAAATAACAGTATCCATTGTCACAGCCCGCATGACGCCACTCTAATTAAAACACCCATTTATCTCGCTTGAGCCCGTCAATTGGGCGACGTAAGATAAGACCCCTGTTCAGTTGCCAAAGTTATATTATTTATGTCATCAGCGGATTAGGTTACAATATCTCAATCGATAACAAAGGATTTTTAATCATATCAAACTAGTTTATTAAAATTTCCGCGACTTTTTTACTATATAAATACTTTGTAAATGTGGTGATTAAGGCTTAGGATATGCGAACATATACGTGGTAGAGCCACGCTGCAGCCATATTATGGTTGTAGCATGAATGTGTCGGCTCGACCGGGGTAGGACCACGCTCTCACCGAATACCAAGGTAAAATAGCAGCTTAATGCTGCTGTGTTTCGTATGGCGAGTGCAGAGAACCGCACACCCCTTTCTTACTGGAAACGAAGCATTCCATCTTAGTCCTCAGGGGTGACAACGCATCTGCGTTTTGTGATTTTTAATCGAGTATAGATGTAGATGTGTATGGGCCACAGCGTCCACTTACCATCAGGTTGACTGTGTGCTTGTTAATCACACTTATTCTTTAAAAAACAGAACTGCATGTTTGTTTAACCTATAATAGAACACTAATCCGCTTCTTTCGAGGATCGAAAGCATGCATGTGTATAATTGTATATTGGGTTTCCTGACAATGTAAAAAGTAGAACCAGTAACGGTGCTAAAACATAGTAAATTATGAATGAAGACTCAGACCCTATTAAGTGAAAACATTTTATTTCTATTTCAACCGATTTTAAAAAAGAAGTAGGTTCTCAATTCGACTGTATGTTTTTTTAATGTGTTCTACCTAAGAACTTTTTTCGAGGTGCACCAATTTTGATAATTCTTTTATTTGAAAGCTGATGCTTCTCACGTGGTCCCATATAAATTTGATCACGATCTGACCAGTAGTTTTTGAGTTATCATTAATAATGTGTATTTAACTAACTTCGTCTACATTGATGATGTTCTCATTTTATTAATATTGAAGTCCGTTGTACAAAATATTTAATTTTACGACTTGTTAGAAATTTGGTTCAACATTTTATTGAAAGTTTAATTATTTTACTCTTTTGAGTAGTCGCCGTAATATCACAAGTTTAAGTCGATGTCGATTAAATAAGAATATTAAATTCTTATTCCATAGTTTTCCATCCTTAGAGATTTTTCTTTAAATTTATGTGGCACCACACCTTTTTAAAAAAAGAAAAAAGAATCATTTAAATCGGTCCAGGTGTTTCTAAAAACAAAACCGGTCAAATAAAAAACATAAAAAAAAGTACGTGTCAAATATAATATAACCTTTTCCTTTTGAGTTTTGTTAAAAACACAACATGTTGGTGGTGGATGTAATGTGTTAATTTGAAAGAGCGAATCCCTTCATTCTCATCTACATACAGCATAAGAAATACTGACAGTTATTTTTTTTTAAATATAACACGCTTTGTACATACTCGTGAAGTTAGTAAAAGTGAGTGTAAAAATCAACGTTGCTCGTTTATTTGACGTCGCTTAGCACTTGCGAGAGCCGTATTTACTCACCGACATCGACCCAACAATAAAAAGAAGAACCAATCGTGAGGAAGTTGTTAAAATAAGTTCGTTATTTGTTTGGTTTTGTTATACATACAAAAACTAGAATATAATCTCAGATTCTTAGGTTGTCGTGATTTTGATCGTGAATGTATTTTAAATTATAATCCAAAGCAATTTATACGTGGTAGAGGCACGCTGTAGCTATATTATAGTTGTAGCATGAATGAGTCGGCCAGACCGGGAAGGACCACGCTTTCACAGAATACCAGCGTAATGCTGCTGTGTTTCATATGGTGAGTGTAGAGTACCGGAGACCCGTTTAACTGGAATCGAGGCATTCTATCTTAGTCCTCAAGGGTGACAACGCATGTGCATTTTATAAATTAGAATATAAATTATATTCTCGATTAAGAATCAAATCAATTAAATGTAGATGTCTATGGGCCACAGCATACACTACCCATCAGGTGGACTGCGTTCGTTTGTCACGCTTATATTATAAAAAAGCAAACATATTTGCATGTCTTTAGTCAATATTAAACTACAAAATCATTAATATAAAATGTTTATTAAGGCTGTATAATGAGGGCTTATAATATTCCCCTCACTAGATGTCGCTAATTACGACTGAAGTGAAGTAATCGTTACACGATGTCGACAAGTGAAGTGGCGACATCAGCAATAAAATTGTCGTGCGTAAGTTTTGTCCTATAGGATATATATCCGATTTTTGTCATTTAGTCTAAGTGACATCACCAAAAGGTCAAGACGCATTCGTTTCATAAATTTAAAAATTATTTTTAAAGAAAATATGCCCGGTTGTGCATTAAGGTATAGTAAGTCACGATGTGGAGCAAAAAATGAACATGATTTCGGTTTATTATCCTAAGAATAATGTATATTTACCAAATAATCTTTAAATTTTATTATTTCTGGTAGATTGTTCTAGAAAAGAAAAATACTAAATATGCTTAGAAATCATTAAGTTAATAGAAAACTGCTTATTTTTGACGGTAGAAAGTGAAAGTAATACAAAATAAAATATTTTATTTGATTATTTAAATAACGTTCAACAGACAGTGGTTTTGTTTACATAATAAATGTACAATGGCATGTATTTGGAGGGTTTGGAAATGTAAAAATGATTTGCTTAGTTTGTCACCCGACTGTTTCAGAAGGAGATTAGTCAATGTTTTGTTTTTCGGGTGCTTGAGTTAGTTAGGGTATAAAATAACCATTCACATTGGCTTTATATTTAAGAAGAAAGAATATTTTCTTCCTGATATGATGGACTCATATTTTCTGCGGTTGTAGAAAAACATAACTACGAAAATGATGATATTGAAGATAATGATAATTGGGTTCATAAACAAAAAGTTTGTAAGTTTTTTTGTATGGAAGATCAAACAAATACTCCCCATGAACTCCTGCAACCACAGGGGCATTGCAGGTACATTACGAAAAAGAAATAAGCTCGTTTATTGAAGGTCTCTAGATCATATCGGTCCGGAAATTACGCCGGTGGTAAGCGATTCCACGAAGAGTCGTGTGAGGATCAAAATTTCTAGTATTGGACCGCCATGCATCCAGATGATGTGGATAGTGACGTAAGTTTTGTCGCGATGTACTTTCGTGAAATTTGACGGTTGGAATAAATCTGAACAATTCCTCAGAACTCTCCCCGTGGTAAATGCAATAAAAATGCAAAGGAATGCAACATCTCTACGCAGCGCCAGTGTATCAGGCCGATCGGTGAAAACTAGGTTATTGACAATTCGAGTCGCTCTGCGCTGGATGTAGTCAAGTGTAAGGAGCTGGCACTGGGTTGCACCGGCCCATAGATGAAAACAGTGAACATGTGAGGCCAAAGCTGCGCTTGTAAGGTTACAGGCGGTGCGCTGGCATGAAATAATATCCAAGCAAAGCTTTTTAGAGGCTAATTTAGCTTTGTCATCCAAGTGATCACAAAACGGCACGTCATAGGATACGGCTGAAGCAACAAGGGGGTGCTCTAAGTAAGGAGTTATGACAAATAGTTTCTTTTTGGAATGTAAACGCGCATACTTTTGTATTCTGAGGATTGAAATAAAACACAGATTCGAATTAAGACACAAGTTTGTTCCGGTACTCGGTGACGTTTTCGCGAAAAATATTGACACGGTCGGTGTATAAAGCATCAACAATTTTGCCGTTTCAAAATGATCGTTACCGGATTTATCTGGAGGCGGAATCGTACTTCTTTTTAAGAGTACTGGTGTTTGCTTTCCGAGGCCTGCTTATGGCGTGATGTGATTTTACAGCAGTGACCAAACCATGACTGAGATCTGCCCCCGATAGGCAGTACAGATGATGGAATGTACCACATCAGTGACAGAATAAGCAAATCAGGCGAGAGGCATGCACGCCCCCAAGGGTAGGATACAAAAAAGGACCGCATCCTGTCCCAATCGTTGACATATAGTGCCAAACACTGCGGCAAGCTGCAGAATGCAACCGCGGTGAGAGCGTGAGTGGCATTGTACTCCGAATCAGATAATGGACCGAAGAGCTCAGATCGACGGAGACTGATATTTGTACGGATAAGAGGGTAACAGAAGGTACAACAGGAAAGGTGCATGATCATTAAGCCATGATCGATAAGTCGAGGCAATCTCATATACATATCTCTTTGCATGGTCGGTTAAACGAGAATCAATCCATTGAACGTAGTGGGCGTTGTAATCGCCTAGGATTACGATCTTTGTGGACGGGACATAAAGTAGCATGGAGTCTGCAACCATTTGGACGTGGTCGATGAGTCGGTTTGAGGCACAGGTAGAGGATGTTTTTCGCTGTCTACGCGAAACCTAAGGATGGACAGGATGGAAGACAATCTCAGTAAAAAACAGCAAGGCCGGATTAGCCATTACCCGATAGAAGTGGGCGGTGCCAAGGTTCGAAAGAAGTACCTTGATATTGCAAACATTCACGAATAGCTTGGCAGGATCGCCTTTGTCTTATTGCCCTAGAATACGCTGGTCAGCCTGAACACGAAGAAAGAGTAGGGTACCTTGGGCGTGGATCTCCAACGAAAAATCCTCTAATACCGGGTGTCCTCGTATCCTTCTGGAGTAATATCTATTTAATTCAACTACGATGTTAAGAGGGGGGTGGGTTGGGCATCCGGCGACCTGAACTTACCTAGCATACAACTTAAGAGAAGATATAAATAAATCTAGGTACTATAGCTAATAATTTAAATATTCCACCTATTATTGTATCATGTACAGTGCTTCATAATCCAATTTTTTAGCAGGACGAAGTTTATGAGAAGATATTTCTGCAGCTACTGTAGAGAATGTAAATATTATACAACCCATCTGTGAAATTAATCAAAATTCTATCTGTACAACACCATTTGTAGTGTCTCAGGGGCTAAGCGCTTGCTGTGAATTTCACAGTGCGCGAGCGACCCGGGTTCGATCTCCACCAGCACCAATGAAACTGTTGATTGCAATTTTAAGTGCTGATTGAATGCGTGGTGGGCGGTGAAGGAAAGCATCGTGAGGAAACCTATACGTCTGAAAAACAAGAAAAACATGTTTCGAAGACATGTGAAGTTCGCCAATACATTTAGGGCAGCGCGGCGGTTATTTCCTTGCAATAAAACCCTCTCAGAAACTAGAGCTGCAGTGGGACGTACATAGGCTGAACTTTTTTAACTTAACACATAAATTAATATATATTTTTTGTAAACTCGTAAGATAGCAAAACAGCCTAGATTGAATGCTATATGAGGCGAGAATGGCTGTATTTTGAATGACAAAGTTTCAAGTTTAAAGATATTATATTAAGAGGTAAAACTATGCTTTGAAAGCGTGTTTATGAGTTATGAGAGGTTTTAATTAAATAGACTAGAAACTCCGAAAGGAGAGCAAAGAGGAAGCGAGATAAGTATAGATGAAATAATGAAAGCAATAAAAAGCTTGAAAGGAGGTAAAGGCAGCCGGGTATGACAGATTATCATTCGAAATGTTAAAGGCTGGAGAGGGAGTGGTGGCACGCATGCTGTTAACTTTATTTCATTTATGATGGGAGCTGAAACGGGTACCGGTCGCGGGTTCGCATCCCGGGTAGGGCCGAAAAAAGTTATTGAGTTCGTCAATACATTCTCAGTAGCTGTCTGGAGCCAGGGGGTTGGCGGTGTCTCACCCCGTGCCTCGGAAAGCACGTAAAGCCTTTGGGTCCGGCGTACATGACTTGATCTCTCTCCGGTAGTATCGGTTTACCGTCCCATCGGACTATGAGAATGTGGGAATAGAAAGTGCACCTATGCTTGCGCATACCTTTGGGCACTATATTCTTGTCCTGCGCAGATAGCTAGTCTTCGTTGAGGCTGGCTGAAACCGTAACTGAAATTCGGTCTGAAGGATATTGTTACATAAGGGCAAAGGGTCACAGCAGAACTGTGAAAGCTACCGTGGTAGCAGGCTGCTTACCATTATGGGTAAACTGTAACTGATGGAAAAATTTGTGATGTGCAAGCTGGATTTAGAAAGGGAACGGATCGCAGGGAAGTTTCAAGGCCGAAAACCAAAAAGTTATTTACGCGTTCATGAACTTGGAAAGGGCTTATGACAGATTGGACAGGGATGTGTTAGGGCAAACACTGGACTCATTTGGGTTGAACACTGTGTTGATACAGGAATTACAATCTCTTTATATGGACTCAAAAAGGTCTACTCTACTACTAAGGTGCTTGTGTCAGGATCAAAAAGGTCTACTCGCACTAGTTTGGCATCCATAAAGGTGTCAGATGGAGCGGTGTAGCATCCCCGTGGCTGTTTATTTATGGATAGTTGTTCGGAAACATTGAAAGTTGAAGAATGTGGGTTAGGAATAGGTGAGTTAACCGTTAAATGCTTTTTGTACGCTGATAATCAAGTCATATTTGCGTCTTTGGCGGCCGAGTTGCAATTCAAGATGGTTATATTAATAAACAAGTCATTAGAAGAAAGGGAAATTAAAGTGAACGCAAGTAAGACGAAAAAAATTGTTTTTGAAAGAGAAGAAAATAAAACAATATGTTAAATAAGAATAAAAGAGGAGTCAAGCGAGGAGCAAGTGGATGAATTTGTATTGTTGCGTGCCATAATTAATGCCTGGTACATGGCGGGTTATCATTAGCGCCATCTAGTATCGAGTAGCAGAACTAGGAGAGCTTTCTAGAAAATTCCATAATATAAATTTCTCCACCTTGTCGTGACCGGTATGTACTCGAACATCCTAGATGTTTTAGTAGAAGAGGCCTTTATATAAAGCCGGTAACGACCGCGACCGAGTCAGTATTGAATTGGTATTTCAAGCGAATATTTCGAAGCGATATAACTGCGAACTAAAGTGATCATTGTGATTAATTATTAGTGTGTTTGAAGTTGGAATTGGTGTTCGGTAATTAAAATGTCAATTTTGGTAATTCAATCGGCAGTTTTTACTGTCACGAACCCCAAGCTCGTGACACTATGCTTATTTAGCAGGGATGATAGATATGATAAGGATATACAACGAAGAGTGATCGCAGGCCGTAGAGTAAATGGGGCTCTTCACTCTATTGTGGGGTGTGTTAAAAAGGCACGTGTGGCAATTCACAATGCTGTGTTGGTCCCTACCTTAATGGTAGTGAAAGTCGGGTGTTGCAGAAGAAGCACGAGAGTAGAATAAATGCTGTCGAAATGCGGTCAATAAGGAGTATATTAGGACTGAGTCTGAATGACAGATTGAGAAATTATGTGATAAGAAATAAATGTGGTTTGCAAGATGATGTTGTGACCAGGATTATAGCAGGAATGATGCTGTTGATTGGTCATGTAGAAAGGATGAACAAGGAAAGACGCCCTAGAGCCCTTTCCACCTTTTTATCGAACAAATTGACGATACATTGAAGTTGGGCCAGATTAATAGTACTTTTAACCGACGAGCAAGTATGCGTAGGTACATGGATGTAAAGGAGGCGAGAGAGGTGTGTCAGTATCGTACTAAATGGGTGTTTGTATTCTCTGCCTACCCCCTTGGGTAATGATTATGAAGAGAACATTTTTTTTTAAATAAATGTTACCGTAGCATAAAGATTTGATAGGTGTTCAGCCATTGATTTTAAAATACGCACTCAATTATTTTATTTGCAGAGAACTTTCAGTAAGTTTTGGACTTAGAGTAATTGCATAAATAGGTATGCGTAGAGAGAACCTACAATTCAACATAAATTGAGTCAATATACTTGTCACGTTTTTTCCTATTTAATTTTCGAATAAGATTAAAACAGACAAATCTATTGAAAGATGTTACGTATAATTCAAGCGTGGAAATAGAAACGTCAAGTGGTCATCTTTGGTCTCTTTATACTGTGTCAAATATGAGAGTAAGCACACTCGTATGTTCTGATCTACTAGAAAAATGACATCTCTATTGTAATACTATTATGTGTGACGTTACAAGACATCATGTCTTTAATCTATAGTGATTTCGTACGCAATGTTGGCTATAATCGACATCGATATACACGTTTTTGTTTGGTTATTTATTTTTATTACTTTATATGCATTTAAATATTTTAAAAACATAGGACTAGACTTATTATTATTCGAACGATCAATTAATTGTTTTCTAAGTAAAGTGATGGTGATTATTATATTACATTTCAAATATTCGTTTTGCAAACATTAAAAACTAATACTTAGGGAGGTATCAATACTAAGTCTTGACAGATACACGGTACATGAGCTAATTGGATCCCATTTGTAATCTCAATTTTATATGCTGACTAACGATCCACCTCGGCTTTGCACGACTGTTTCCTAGATCTCGACAACAATGCCATTTGCCGGGTCCAATTGTTTTGTTGTTGTTGTGTAAGCGTTCATCGAAATCTGTCCAGTCTGCCTTAAGTATAATTTTTCATACATGCCGTAATAAATTTTTATTTATGTAGATTTACCGTTTGCTTAGCGGAAAATGTAAACCATCGATTATATTCAACAAAGCTTTATCTGCTTGGATGAAAATACTCGTAAATCATGAAGGTGAGGCAGGATCTTGATAATGATGTGTAGCAGAAGCGAAAAAGAATTCACTACCTCCTAACGAATAATATATACTATTATTATTATTATTATTATTATTCAGAAGCTCTAAGACCCCAACCATCCCGTTAGTGCCGTAAAAGACGACAGAGAGAAATGATACGTGAGATAGGCAACAGTGTCTTCGTGATAACAACTCAAAATAATAAATAATTGCGGTTGCAAAAACATTTTATTCTTAATTTAGGATAAATGTGGACGTGTATGGGCCGCAGCATTAACTTACCATCACGTGGACTGTGTGCTCGTTTGGCATCCTTATTCTATCTCTAAAACTGTCGTAGCCGTACGTCCCGTGACACGAACTAAGTATCGATTAAACAAACACCGTTTTTATTATCTGTGAAACCCATACTAAGTATAAGGATAATTTGGCAGAAATACGTCGGTTGAATTGAAGTAGATTTCATAGTGAACTTTTCACGATTTATTTTAAATTATACAACGATAATACGAAATTCTACATTATTCGACTACATTTTGTTGTAAGACGTCGGATGAAGCTTCCATAAACTTTCTTTGATATAAATAAGTATTACGAACCGGATTAATAAAAATCCATAATTTTACTAAGTCATAGAATAATTAATTTATCGAGAACGTTTTTTCTTTCGCTAATGGCACATCAATAGAGGTGTAACAGCACCCACCTTGTAATAAAGAAAAGAAGGTCAGAATCATCAGAATAATATAGCTTATTTTGTACTATGTTAAACGTCATACGTATAAAGACTTCAGCGATAAGAATTTTGTTCCTATTCCAGGACTGTCTCTGTAATATTTATTTAAACGACTAATTTCCTATATAAGATATAAGAAAGAATTAATCGTCAAAGTTTTTGTTGTATTTTTTTTTAAATAAAATTGGTCTGGACGTAAATATTGGACCAAAATCCCGCCAAAGCAAGAAGAAGAGGGTCAATGGCTACTACTTGTAAAGCACGAGTTTTTCTTTTTATTTATTAATTTTTTAATTGCTTGTTATTTTGAGAAAGATAGATTAAAAATGACAGTTGTATGAATAAAATAGTATTATCATTTCAATTTTATATTCACTCAGGCTATAGTTTATTCGATTAATAATTTTTTACCTGATGATTGAAAAGTCAGCCCTAAATAAAATATATACATAGACAACATTACTGTTAGATAAGTGAATATGATAAGTGCTAACATTAGAAAAAAATACTGGAGTCAGCAGATGACGGAATAGTAATTTGAAATTCCCTTTACTTACATAAATCTAGATCTATGACAAATTTTGATATCTTCAAAGGACACGTAATTTTAAATCAAATATGTCATAATATGTAATACATTTTATCACCATGTACAAAAGAAAAAATGCCGTGGTAACTCAGGGTTCTTAGCACTCGCTGTAAGTTTCAGATAACTGCAAATTTTAGTGACGAAACCTGCATGTCTGAAAAATAAAATAAAAAAATCGAAGACACAATGGGGCAGCGCGGCGTACACTCCCTTATCCTAAAACCCTCTCAGAAATGAAAGACGGCCGCAGGCAACAGTGGGAGTTTTATAGGCGGTAACATTAACCGTTTTAACTTTAACAAAAGGTAAATTACAATGACATCTAAATATTGAACCTTTTCCTGTCCATGAATCATAAATGAGCATTTCGATTGTTTAACTATTTTGTCTAATATCGCGGGAAGGAAATTGTTAGTAGGTGTATTTTATACGAAAATTATGAACTGTGTAACGAAAACTTAATCGTTACTTGAGATTATGACATCTATGATATAATATTTAAATCTAGGTTGCGAAAGTTTATTATTAAGTTCATTATTTAAGCCAATCACATATTTCACTATCTGTGCATATTCATTGCTCCTCAGAGTCGAGTCTGAACTCGCCCCGCATTTAAAAACAAATTAAACGCGATAAAATCCGTAAAATTAGTTCTTTTTTTTTGTAGAATAAGGGTGACAAACGAGCACGCAGTTCACCTGATGTAAGTGGATACTATGGCCCATAGTCATCTATATTTATCCTCGATTAAGAATCAATATGGAGATGCGTGTAACCCTTGCGACCAAGAACGGAATGCCTCGTATCTAGTAAAAGGGGTCTGAGTTCTCTACACTCATCATACGAAACACAACAGCATGAAGCTACTATTTTACGATGGTATTCTATGAGAGCGTGATCGTTCACCGGTTCGATCAACCCATTTGTGCTACAACCATAGTATAGCCGCAGCATGGCTCTGTCACCCACCCACCACGTCAATGTGTAGTATCCGCGTTAATATATGAAAGCATTTCAACACACATGTAGTCCAATATTTACAAAAACTTAATAGTCTCGTCAAGAGGTAAGTTTTCTGCAAAAAAACATTTCAATTCTCCTAAAATATGAGCTATGGCTTTGATTCGGAATATTATTCTCAGAATAGCTTTTTTTTCATGCAAAAAATTGTAATAAACAAAAAACCAAAAAAACTAATTGGGCTCCAGATTTTTGGAGATAACTCAAAAATTATAAGAAATAATGAAAATCACAAAAAATATCCTTAAAGAGGGGATATTTGCAACAAGAACCCTAGATTCCTGGAACTCTATCTCGATTATTTATGATTTGAATTTAACGCTGAAAATAGGGCTCCGCGAGGCCGTTACGGCATGCGCGTTTCGCCGCTAGAGAGAGTACACCGGATAAAATATTTTGTTTATATTACCTACGTTATTTTAAAAATTTCAATATTCAGTATCATCTGGACACTTGTAAGAACAAATCTCGTTGGAAAAAAATTATCTTGATATTTCCAAAAGTTATACAATTGTTTACTAACCAATTTTTTAAATCTCTGTTTTTACAAAAGTCGACATAAAAGTTTAAATAATTGGCCCAAAAATTTTTGTTTGGCTTTTTAGAGCCTTTCTTTTTTTCCTTTTTGTTTATTCATACAAAGGTAAATACATTATTATTACAATTCTCTTGCCAAACTGCAATCAGTTTTTCGGCGAGTACACGCTCTAAAAACCATATATTATTATGCACCATCACCTATACAAATAAAATTAATTACAAAAAAAAAAATAAAAGAAAAAAATATAAAATATATTTATTACAAATACATAATATTTAGAAATAATTAAACTATAA
>DWHP01002510.1:0-14386 GCA_018247895.1 Parnassius honrathi
AAAAATATATATCTGAACGAGCAACAAACCAAGCGTAATTATTTTTAAAGTAAAATATATAAAATAAGTAGCCTATTCTTTGCACAGAGAGTGTCAGTGTAAGAAGATACCCCGCAGTGCGCCAATGTGTAGGTATAGGCAGACGTCATATTTCGTCGAAAAATATTTTTTTATAGCTCATTCATGCATCTTTCCTCACGATGTTTCACCGCTGAGCATTTGGTAACAGTATTTAAAATTGCAATAAAAATAAAAATAAAATTGATAATTTAATTTATATAACAGAAGACCGACTCGGTTTGCTCGCGTACTATGAAGTTAATATATGATTATAGCAAGTGTTTACTGCCCCGAACTGCCATGGCTCTTTTAAAGTAATATATTTAAATGGAACTTATTTTACAGTTTTTATTACGTTTAGTTTTAACTTTTTAATTCCCGACGTTTCGGATGCTTTGCAGCACCCGTGGCCACGGGGAGCTGCATTGATTGGCGTCCCGGTTTCATAGTTAGCCATTCTACTAGGCTGTTACCTTTAGCTTTAGAATATTAATCTTTGATCCAACCCATGCAGAACCAGCTTACAGTATTTTGAAGTCTCGTAGTGGTATGTTAGGGTTTGGATTAAATTTTATTAATTATAAGATCCCAAGCAAATGGTATCTCATATTCATTTTGTCTGTTAAAATTAGGATGTTTTTCAACAGCTCAGGAATCATACTTGTGGGTTAATATGGTACTTGTTTTATTTAAGCATAGTCGTTGGGAAACATCAATAGCATGATTTTCGTGATTCCTGATTTTGTGATGCGATGACATCGCTGCTACAAAAATATTTATATTAGCCTAACACCTCCTTATAACATTCTTTGTATAATAATAGACTACATTTTGTGGCAAAGATGATCTGAATTTCGACGAAACTCAACCAAAAGCATGCCACATATCAACCGCAAGAGATGCAATTTTACTGAAGTCAATGACGACCATTTTATTGTCTGTTCTTGAGATTAATTAACAGTTACTGGAGAGCACAAGTAGAGAGGGAAACATAAGGAAGGAACTTTCTAGTTTTAAACACCACTAGAAAGTCTGAAAGGATTAAGAGAATTCTTAGAATAAAAGCTACTTCTCCACGACCAGACCCAGTGACTATTTCACGTAATTCTTGTAGTCTAGTTTCGTTGCACAATTTTGGTCGATTTATATTTCTATACAAAATGTACTCACTTATTGTTACAGTTGTAGCACTTGTTCTACAACTGTAACAATAAGTGAATATAGTAGGAGATAAACGTATAAAATATTTAAAAAATCTTAATCTATGGGGCTGTGGACAACGGTTCATCGTTTTGAATAACGGAATCAAAAGTTTTTTATTTGGCAACTTGTTCGTTGGAGTTGTTATACAGTAAGTTATTAACCCTCAATCACTCTTGTAGTTTTTAGCGTCACGAGTAAGCGTGGGGTGCGAAGGGTGTCTGACATATTCCAACTAGAACTCAAAACCCATGGTTACCATGAACGACAAAACTTTGGTAACCAACACTTAGTCATACTACAATAATGAACCTTATTTTGTCACTATTATTGAGGTATTGAAAGTATTCATAATATTTTGAGAATAATACTAATAATATGATAAGTGTAATGCAGAAAATGTTATTTATGCACTACATAAGTACACATCTGATAAGTTTTCTCGAGATATAATATTACAAAATTTTCGGTCGGATTTTAAAACAGAAATTATATAGAGCCGTGCTGCAGCTATATTAGAAGTATTGTTGAGACACGAACTGGTTGGATTTGTCGGGGAAGAACCACGCTCTCACAGAACACCAGCGTATAATAGCAGATTAACGCTGCTGTGTTTCGTATGTTGAGTGTAAAGAACCGAAGATCTCTTTAACTCTTTAACGAGGCATTTCATATTAGCCCTCACAGGTGACAACACATCTGTAATTTGATTCGTAGTCGAGGATAGATGTAGATGGCTATGTGTCACAGCAACTTCTTGGTCCGTGTGCTCTCTTGTCACCCTTATTCTATGAAAAAATACCTCTATTTCTCAGTATGTGGCTGTCAACTCTTTATTTTAAAATATTTTTTGCAACAATCATCGTTTACCCGAAACCATTGAAGCTAATGACATCAATGTCTGTAAATTTATTTATATCATACCAATTTCAATGATCTTAAGTAAAAAAAATTAAACTTCCATATGAACTTCAGAGCCCTACTCATGCACACACACACACACACACACACACACACACACACACACACGACCTACTTGCAACTTTATAGGTGGTAGAGCCACGCTGCAGCTATAATAGTTGTAGCACGAATGGGTCATCTCGACTCTTGTGGGGCCACGCTCTCACAGAATACAAAAGTAAACTACCAGCTTATGGCTGTTGTGTTTCGTATGGTGAGTAAAGGAAACCAGATAACCTTTTTACTAGATACGAGGCATTCCATCTTATTCCTCAGGGGTGACAACGCATCTGCATTTTAGGATAGATTTAGGATAGATCTGCATTTTAGGATCTATGGGCTACATACTTCACTTACCATTACACTGGGTCATTGCATATATGTTTATAGAGATGAGCATACTGACTTCTAAATTGCCTCCTAGCAAATTTTGTTTTCAAAGGTACTACTCGTGCCACAGCATGTCTTCTTCATCTGTCGTAATTTTTGGGGTTACAAACCAGTGTCTTGTGCAATCTAAATACAGAGTTAAGGATATACAGCCTCCTGACCGAGAGATGATCACATACGGTGTACAGCTCTTTAGCAGGGAATCTGTATGGCTTAAAGTGCCATCAAGAGAATGATTTTCAGAAAACGATAAAACAAGTAACTTTTAATTTTTATACAAAAGCTTAATACAAATTTTATGGTCTTTGCAAGAAAAATAATTCCCATGCATTACGTATTAAGCATAAAACATAGTAAAAAAACAGAGTACAACAACGAATTGTGTCAAGCAATGTGACGTATGTAGGCTGCAACTTTACTTTATTGTGCAGACTAAGCTATGCAGCACATGCTGTGAAAAAATTAGATACAACAGCAAAATATTTATTTTTCTATGTATATAAAAGAACATCTTTAGAAATCCTATCATTCCATATAATTGACCTCAATCAGCTTAATCAGCCCCTCTCCTCTACGTCTTGCATTGATTACCAAGCAAAACAAAATACCTTGGATTTCCTTTCTAATATTCCCACTTCGGACTCTTTTTCTTATTACTTTAGTCAATTTTCCAGTTGTGATGTTGAGAGAGCCATCACCTCCATCCATTCGAATCAAATAGTTAGTGATTGTATTAGTCGTAAAATGATCATTCCTCTCCCGGATCTTTTTACCTCTGTAATTACTTCCATTTTTAACAATTCAATTGTTATTCAATTATTTTACCCTTAGCTCACGCTATTAAAGAGAATGATGAATTTTCTCTCATATCATCATGAGAGAAAAGTCAACTTATTGCTTGAGGGCACTCAAGCGATAAGTTGACTTTTCAATCATCAAACAAAAGAGATCAATGGATAATCCATAAGATTTAAACCAGATACAAGCCATATCAGCGTTCGTTGTGTCAATAGCTTTCGGTAAATTATCCAGAGAAGATTGAGTGAAATTTGGAGATCGTCAGCGTATAAGTGATAAGAAGATGACAGTTGATTACTTGTAGATTTATTAAAATTAGAAATAGGAGAGGACACGACGAGCCACCTTGTGGGACGCTGGCAACAGTAGCAGTTCAAGAAAAATACACATCCCGTACTTGAATACGCCGTCGGCGCCCAAAGAAGTGAAGCTACTTAAGTTCTCGTAAGTTAGAAGAGCTTACTTGCTTGGAAACCAGACTTTCTAACAATTTAGATACGAGAAGAAATAAAAAAATTGGTCTGTAATCAGAAAAACATTTAGGATTAGTCGTTTTAGGAAGAGGAATCCCAAGGGTATCTTTCCAAGCAGAGGGAAAAAAGCAGTTTTCACGGAATTCTTAAAAATGGAAGTAATTACAGAGGTAAGAAGATCCAAGAGAGGAACGATCATTTTACCAGTAAACTACCACCTACTGAATTCGAATGGATGGAGATAATGGCTCTCTCAACATTACAACTGGCAAAATGAAATTCAAAGTATTTTGTTTTGCTTGGGAATCGATGCAAGACGTAGAGGAGAAGGCCTGATTAAGCTGATTGAGGTCAATTTTATGGTATGATAGTATTTCTAAAGATGTTCTTTTATATACATAGAAAAATAAATATTTTGATATTGTATCTAAGTTTTTCACAGCATGTGCTGCATAGCTTAGTCTGCACAATAAAGTTGCAGCCTACATACGTCACATTGCTTGACACAATTCGTTGTTGTACTCTGTTTTTTACTATGTTTTATGCTTAATGCGTCGATATCCATAATATCTCTAACTGTCATTTGAAGCCGTAAAAGTTTTCAAGTTCATGACACAAACATCACTAGATGGTGTGACTAGCAGGAAGCTTAGTTGGACATGCAGAAAGTCGATTCTTATATGTTGATGGATAATTTCAAAAACTATTTTTACTGTATTGTAACCGCAATTTTCATTAGTTTTATTGAATGAAAACTATCGCTGTGCTTAAAAGCGGCAAAACACTAATATCGTAATCATCATCAATTTTAAAACAATAAATAATGCCACAATATTAAATGAAATATTATGTCATTGTTGTCTTTTTTCGCGTTTTCTCCGATGAACCAACATTCTTTTTACCTATATCCTTTTTTAGTGTCTCAGATCCTTATTACTAGTATCACTCCGTCGTCGTGAGAGGTAAAAGAGGGATATTAAAACAGGACAGAAGATGGGTAGTAGTCTCTTCCTAATAACAAATCAAAATAAATATTGCGGTTGCCGACCTGCCTGCCAAGTGTGGTAACAATTTCAAACATCCCCGTTATAAGACAATCTATGTGGAGGCCGAAGTTCAGCATTGCTACGCTATACTAAATGATGAATGACACTTATTAGAATCTGGCATATCTTATTTGAACATGGGATAGATTTATGATTTAAAACATATGTCTGCGTCATATGTACGAATATTTCTGTATTATATATCACTTGACAACCCATATCTTGTTAACTGTTTCTGCGCTAGATACATTGTGATTATTCAAACAGTGTGCCAGTGGAATATTACGTGAACTGTAGCAGATTTAATCAATAAACCTATTACCCACTCGCCCCTATATTACGCGACGTGCTTTGCAAACCTACATTTGCCTTTTAACGGCTCACCTTCATTCTATATGTATAAGTAAAGTAATATATGAATACATATCATTGCCGGACTTTTTTATAATATAGGTTGGGTGGCAAACCAGTACATAGTCCACCTAACAGTAAGTGGTTGCTCTAGTCCATAGACATCTACATCTATCCCCGATTACAAATGAAAATGCAGATGCGTTGTCACCATCACTACGCTGCAACTATAATTTAGCTGTAGCGTGGTTCACGCTACTACTATAATTAGTAGCGTGGTTCTACCACATAAAAAAAGGTATAGCACGAATGGGTCAGTCCGACCGGTGCAGGACCACGCTCTCACAGAATACCAGCGTCAAATAGCAGTGTAATGCTGCTGTGTATGGGCAGCTATGCTATGGGGAGTGTAGAGAATCGGAGGCCATTTTTACTGGAATCGAGACACTCCATAGTCCCTCATTTGTATGTATTTCCCTTAGTCGTCAGGGGTTACAACGCATCTGCATTTTGATTTTTAATCGAAGTTAAATGTTAATGAAGATATCTACGGGCTACAGCATTCACTTACAATCAGGTGGGCTGTGTGCTCGTTTTTAGCCTAATTCTATAAAAAAACACTATGCTACTAATATAGTTGCAGCATTGCTCTACCACGTTCAAAATTATGTGTACAGCTGCTAGCCTATCCATAACTTATTCATAAGAAAGTATCAGTGTCCAACCAATCCATCACGATGGTCCGGTTCTAATTGGTGGGATTCCCATGATTTTGAAATGTTTTAGGTCAGAAATACGCTGGTTTTTATCCATTTCTCCAGTGCTAACAAAGACTGTTATGTAATAAAGGTTGGTCCCATATTATTCAATAAGAGTTGATATGGCTAGATAGTATTTGTTTCTTAATATAAGTTCGAGAAAAAAAAATTTGACTTGACGAACGACGAACGAAATTCGTCGTCTAGAATAAGTGATAAACAAAAGGACACCATTCAGTGCATGCTAGTTTGTTACAGCTTGGAACGCTCCAGCTCTGATTTTCAGTAGGACTATGATATGTACAGAAATCCTGTAACATGATCATGTATAATATTTGGTGTAATATTATTAGTATAAAGCATTATTATTGCATACTATTTTGTTATTAGATATGATGCGCTATAAGATAATTTAATAAAGATAAAAATAACTGTGAAAGCCGACTTCTAACAACTGAAAAGAGAAAAATAATTCCACATTGTGAAGTCGGTCGGTTAAGACATATGTATAGTATAGAAAAAATTAAGCCCTGACCGACTTCAGAGGCTAATGTGAGAAAATTAATTTTTTTAGTTGTTTTATTGTGGTTTTTATTTTTTAAATTTTGTTTTATAGTTAATTTCTTATAATTTTCTCCCTCTAAAAGATATATACTTTATATATTTTACGTGGTAGAGCCATGCTGCAGCTACATTACTTGTATAATTGTAGCACGAAGGGTTGACACGACCGGGGAAGGACCACGTTCTCACACAATACCAGTGTCAAATAGCAGCTTAACGCTGCTGTGTTTCGTTTGGCGAGCGTAGAGGTTTTACCCATTTTACTGGAAACGAGGCATTCCATCTTAATCCTCACGGGTGACATCGCGTGTGTATTTTGATTCGTTATCGAGGATAGATATATCTAGATGTCTATCAGCCACAGTAGACACCTACCATCAGCTAGACTGTGTGCTTGTTTGCTACCCTTACAACTATAAAAAATATACATATCCATATAATCTAAAGAATAATTATCATTCATCACCATCTAAATAGTTACATTAAAAAACTTTCATCACCTATTTTATTTAAGTTTTCGAAATTCTAGTTGTTAATGCTTTATAACATCTGTCATACGTGGCGATTACTGGGCAAACCAACCAATATCCGAATAAAATTCCACCTGGTGGTAAATGATGATATAACTCTAGATGGTAAATCGCAATGTCTTAGCATAACAAAAGCCTATTCACTTCTGCTTTGATGACAAACAAGTTGTAATTGGAGGAAAACCTAGATGCTAGCAAACTATTTTACTACTTAGCTGTGTTGTACGCATGTGCATTTCGGATATCTAGTTCTTGGTAGCGGGAAGGGAGGAAGGTATTAAATCATGTAATTCCTGCAGACTCCCTTCCAAATGTAGCCTACCGATTTCACGATTGAGGTCGAGGCTTGAAATCGGGGACACCAATAAACCTCTAAGCAGGCACAGCTGGTTGGCATTTTGCAATACTAGCTCACATGTGACACCACTACTCAATGCACGACTGCCACTGCGAACTGAATTACAAACTCTTCAAGAACACCTAGCTTACTTGCGGCTGCATTATTATTGTCAACACATCATCAGCACTTTTTATATTGGTGATAATAAAAAAGCGGACGATCTCATTGAGTAAATATGTATAAGTAGTAAAATGTTTTTTTAAATAGGTAAGAGACGAGTTGGGCCATAACTATTATATATATTAAAATTTATTTTGTCATTCAGTATCGGCTAGTACGTTGTAGTTAAGTTCAAGTTTACTTATAAAAAAATTAAAATATAAATAACACAAACTATTACAGACTAGCTGATGGTGATTTTTTATAGGACAAGGGTGACACACGAGCACACAATCCTCCTTATAGTAAGTAGTTGCTGTGACGCATAGACATCTACATCTTTCCTCGATCACGAATCACAAAATGTAGATAAGTTGTCACCCGTAAGGACTAAGATGGAATGCCTCGTTACCAGTAAAAAGGGTCTCCCGTTCTGTACACTCACCATACGAAACACAGCAGCATTATGCTGATATTTTACGTTGGTATTCTGTAAGAGCGTGGCCCCGGTCGAGCCGACCCAATCGTGCTACACCTATACTACTAAAAAGCTGCAGCATGGCTCCATCACGTATAAAACTTACCATAAAAAACACAACAGCGTATTATACTGCTATTTTACGCTAGTGTTTCGTAATAGCGTCGTTTTCTTCGGTCGACCTATTCGTGTTGTAGACAAAAACTCTAAATAGCGTCAAATTATATGTTGATTGGAAACTCAGACAAATAAAAAAAGAAAGACGGGGGCGCTGCGCACATTTTAAGTGACGCCGAAACTAAAGTAACATCATGCTTTACTTTAGCGTAAGAGCACGCACTCACGCCTATATAATATGTATCCAAAATCATTTACCAACAATTACCCGACGATATGGTTTTTGATGCATATGTATGCGTCAAGTTTACGGGCTACTAAAATAATACATATATACATAAACACTCACACCTCTCATCCAGAGGGGTAGGCAGAGACTACGGACTTCCATTTGGAGGGATCCTGACACACCTCTCTCGCCTACTTCACATCTATGTATCTACGCATAAACGCTCGTCGGTTAAGGATACTCCTATTTTTTTATATAGAGTAGGGTGACAAACGAGCACACAGTCCACCTGATGGTAAGTGGTGGCTGCGGCCCATAAACATCTACATCTATCCTCGATTACGAATCAAAATGCAAATACGAAACACAGCAGCATTAAGGTACTATTTTACGCTGGTATTCTGTGAGAGCGTGAGCTTTCCCAGATCGAGCCAACCCATTTGTGCTACAACTATTCTACTAATATAACTGCAGCATGGCTCTACCATGTATAATGTGGTTCATTTTCAAAATATCGCCAATTTGGTTGATAAACCTTCGTCTAGGCTGTCCCTTCTCGAATCTGCCGTTCACATCTGCAATATAAATTTGCTTTGTCATACTTTCCTCGTTTATTCTTTTTACATGACCAAACCACCGAAGTATTCTTTCTTATTATTATTTCTTAATCCTGGTCACAACATCATCTTGTGCACCACATTTTTCTCTAATCACACAATTTCTCACCCTGTCATTCGGGTTTAGCCCTTAAAGACCGCAATTCTACAGCATTTATTCTACTTTCGGGCTTCTTCTGCCATACTCAACTTTCACATTAAAGTAGTAGTTAACACAACATTATGAATTCCACAATCCACTTTTCGCCACTCTAGGAGACAAAACGTGACGGTTGGTGAACCTTGTCGCCGGTTTTACTCCAAGAGATTCTTCGCACCCCTGTCCCATTAAAAGGGCGCCGGAAAATCGAAGCCATTAAAAAAACGAAGGGAAAAATGTATTTGTAAATGCATTGAAGAAGTTGAGATTAAGCTGAGAAGTTTAATTTGACCAATAAAACTTTTATAAAATGAGTGGACTTGAATCCAAAGCTAAATTAATATTTATAAAAGATGTAAATAATTGGTCTATAGCTTTAGATGTATTTGTATGAGAAATGGCGAAACAAAACGTGGTACTTTGTTCACGAAGCTCCGTTTATTCATCATCATCATCATCATGAACATCATCATAACAGCCTTTCACAAGCCACGTTGAAGCGTTTATTAATAACAATGTACAAAAAATTATTACGAAACATCATTTCGTCAATTTTGATTCGAGCATTCTAAAGTTGCTTGGCTGAACAGAACTTTCCTTGATTTTTTTTCATCTTTTTCACTATTGGACTTGTAACTCTGTCATTGTAGAAAGGCAGGTAGGCTTGGCAGG
Organism: Parnassius honrathi; assembly: GCA_018247895.1. NCBI lineage: Eukaryota > Metazoa > Arthropoda > Insecta > Lepidoptera > Papilionidae > Parnassius > Parnassius honrathi. The sequence continues at coordinate 9,882 of DWHP01002510.1, forward strand.
TCGATTAGCGATTGTAGTCGGCATGCTTCGCACCTTTAATGCTGCTTTTGGTAACCTGCTATTTTAGTTTATAGACCGAATTAACATATCACATATACAAGATTGTCCATCTTGTCTACCAGAAGATATGTGGTATTTTTGATCTGTATCTTACAGTTGCTTTTTGATAACTTTGTCGGTCTAATAGTCGTTAGCGGGATTACTGATTATGTAGCTCCAGGTTCGAATCCCAGGTCAGGCCAAAGTAAGTAATTTGGTTATTCTATTAAGAAATTTCCAGTTACACGAGCAAAGCTGTTAGTACGGCGCATGATCTCCCTCCGGTCGCGTCGAATTTCCGTCCCATCGAACTATGAGAGTGAGGGAATAGAGATTGCCCCTTCGTTACGCACACACTCGTGCACTATAACTCTTAATTATATTTTTTAAATTTTTTTTTTTTAAGTTGGGACTGACCGCCGTGACTGAAATTTGGTCTGGAATAGGAAAAGACGCTTTTTACGATACCCAAGAGGTAAAATGGAATACTGTGTATATGTCATGCATTCGTGACGCTACACGACACGACAAAAATATTTTTTTTTTATCTCAAATATTCTTTAAGTTGAATATGGAAATATTGGGATAAAAGGTAAATGTAATAAGAAATTCGTTTACACAAAATACCAAGCGTAAAAATACCATCAATATATTGCCACATACCCTGTTATTGAGTTTTTGTAATTTCACGGTAGAAAGAAGGGTTCGCATAAGGTTAATTTCTGGGGCAAAAACACATTTTCATTTGGAGAGTGAATAAATCCACATTCAAAATGCTTAAAGCCTACATCAGGTTTTTACCATCGTGGAGGCGTTTTACGTTGGTACACAAATTAAACATACACTTAAAAACCCAAAACAATTTCTTTTGTAGACCATAAGAACATTAATTATTCTACTTTTAATACCTTTATAGCATCAAAAATAAACAGTATATAGAATCAATCGGTTTTTAATGGAAAGACGAAAATACTGAGATTATTTACTAGATTTTAGAAAATTACTGGTTATAAAATTCCAACTGGTTGGCTTAAAATTATATATTATTAATGGTATTTATTAATTACTTATGGTTCGCCGTTTGCCCCCATCGTAGGAAATAGAGAAAAAAATTGTGTGCTTTAAAAGATCTAGAAGATAACATTTTGAACACCAACAGCGCAGATCATACTTGGTTTTGCTAAGTAAGAATTGCTAGTAACCACGTTTATATGTTATCAAATGTAGTTATAATATAATATTCTAGATTCAAAGTGTGAAAATGTTCATTTATAAACGTTCTGTCACGGTCCCGTTTTGTTGTGACACTTATAAAAACGCTCATAACGCATTGTAGCAAACATATAATAATTAGATAGCGAAGTTCACGGATATTATGGCTTTCATAATGTAAAATAAATAAATGATAGCGAGCTAAATTGGTTGAACGTGACGTATTGACAATTGTCATATCGGAATGATTCGATATGAATTCTCATTTTAGATAGTCCCGATTAATTAATATATATATATATATAATACTATTGCTCATTTATTATTTAAACTGACCGTAATACCTATCCTATTGTTTAAGTACAAGTAATAAACATTTATTGCCATTTTTTAAATTACTGTTTAAAGACTCATATTCTATTTACTCGTAATTGGCTAGCGTTACATACACATCATGGCTTTTCTCAATTGCCACAGCTTTGTGGTCACATTCATGAAAGCTACGAGAATTTCGCTACATGGTCGTTCTGTCTTGTCACAACGAACTATGAGCGTTTTAATAAGCGCCTTAAAACACCAAGTGTTTGATGTAAATGTTACTTAAAAAGGTATTATTTAGCCTAAACGATACACTCGAATTGAGTTTAAGCATTATTTGTGCAAATTTCAGAAATTCTTATTTTTAAATGTTCTTGTAATTGCGCAATTTATCTAGGATACCGCAAAGGTACATTATGGTTTTAATAATTTTATTTCATCCTAGGGGTATGACTTTTGTACTGTGTAAATGTTTGTAAATTAGGCAATATTTGTCGGAGAAATTACGTGTATAGCTGGTCGACTCACTAGTCTTATCCAAGCTTAATTATGCTGATGCTGTTTACGGTACACGATTACTAGCCAGGACGGAGCGGCTTGTTCAGCGCGTTCAAAACGCTTGCGCCTGTTTTTGTTTCGCAGTTCCTTTTCGAGGGCACGTCACTCCGTTTTTTAATGATCATTCTATACTAAAAATGAAGTCGAGACAGAAATTGAATCTAGCGTGCTCGCTTTTTGGCGTCATAAAACATCAGGAACCGTCTTACTTGTACAATAAAATCAGGCGGGTTGCTATAAGGAGGTAATGCGATAGAAGACAGTGCTCGCAACAACTTTCCGTACAAAAACATCAGTCGGCATCCTTCAAGGGATCATTTCGCTATGCAGCCTCGAAAATATGGCATAACATACCACCACTTCTAAGGCAGCTAAGCTCTATTACTAGTTTTAAGTCACCTAAAATAGTACTTGTTAAATGCACAAAAAGACCTAGGCCTGGTTAACACTAACACTAACATGTCCTATATTTGATGGTTATTTGAGAGGTATATTTTATGTTTTATTTTTGTTGATATTATTATGTTTGTACAGTTTCACGCGCTGTATCTTGGAAATAATTAAGTATTTTATTTGTATCCTGTTATATATTATATACCTATTTTATTAATCATTTATTATATAAGTTATGATACATGTTTTTTCATAGATTTCACGAATTATCACTGATTGTTATCGTGAAAGTACAAGGTAATTGGTTTCGGAGGTGAAGTCGAATGCAATTCAGAGGACCAATAGAAAATCAGCGTTAGGTTTCCAACCTGACATCATGCTGAATTGGTTCCCATATTTGGTAGGCACTAGTCTTAAGAATATATATTTCTTAAATTTAATTGGCTATTTGTTAGTTCTTGGAATTGTTTTTATTTTGTTTTGACTTTGTTTCTGTGTTCTAGTGTCTTGTGTGTATCAAAAATAAATATTTTTCTTCTTCTATTTAGATACTACACAGTTTTCAGACGTCACAATGCACCTGTAGACTTCTTTGTTTGAAGTTGTTATACGTGGTAGAGCCATGCTGCAGTTATATTATTAGTATAGTTGTAGCACGAATGGGCCCATGGAATACCAGCGTGAAATAGCAGCTTAACGCTGCTGCTTTTCGTATGGTGAGTGTAGTAAACCCGGAGGCCATTTTTACAGGAAAAGAGACATTCCATTTTAGTCCTCAGGGGTGACAACGCATCTGCATTTTGAATCGTAATCGAAGACAGATGTAGATGTCTAGGGGTTACAGCAAGTAGTTAACATCAGGTGGACTGTGTGCTCGTATGTCACCCTATCCTATAAAATAAAAAAATAAAGAGGTGTTCATGGACTGCAACAGCCACTTACTAGAAGTGGACTGTAAGTTCGTATGTGCATCAGTTTTTAAAAAAATATGATTTTCGAATTCAAGTTGACTAAACTTCGTATTGCGTATGACGTAGTATGGTGGGGGTGTAAGAAAATCCATCATTCCATTTCGTGCCGTGGTTTTATATGAGGCGACGACGGAAATACCTGAAAGGTCTTATGCCTTCCTTATAGATGGTATTTTCGCCTGACATAAGATAACTCAGAGCGGTAACAACCAGCAGCGACAAACGTGACAAAGCAAACCCTCTTCGGAAGAGAGGTCATTTCGTATGATGATTGCTATTTCTGCTTCATTTTTAATTAATTTTGATTTTTTACGCTTATCATATATCAGTTTAATCAGAATTCTAATCGGTATATTAAATGTCGCTGACATTAATTGGTTTTAAAATCATTTCGAATAACTTTGTCTTACAACAAAGCCGGATGAAATAGTAACAACGATTTAATCAAAAATTGAGAATCAATTTAGATACGAAGTCAAATAATTTAATACGGTGGATTTTGTTCTATCAACATGTGCAAACGATTAAATTTAACGATTAATATATTAAAACGATTAATTTAACTACATTTCTGCCACTAACTTCGCTAATCATGGCTTTGCTTGATCGACTTCAATTATAATAGAATTAAATAGATTATAATAGAATAAACCTTTAAGAGAGAAGTATTTCCAAAAAGTTATTAATTCGCATTGTTGGCAAGAGCGTTAACTCATGAGGGTGCCAAATATATTACACACGGTATAGTATACAGGTTTAATAATAATAATTTTGACGTGTGAAATATATTAGATGTTGCCTCTTTAATAATTTCAAAAGACCAAGAAGTATTTTGACTAAGCTGTAAGGAGTTCCTTCAAATACATCCCTCAAGTTGAAAGGAAAGAAAAATTGTGCAAAATTATAAGAAAAATATTTTTTGAGAGTTCTTATTAAATAACGTATACATAGTTTAAATTGATTCCGCTAGATGTCGTTACTAGGTTTTTAAAACGCGGTAACGAAATGTTTCCT
>DWHP01002511.1:0-14381 GCA_018247895.1 Parnassius honrathi
ATATATATATATATTATTTGTGTCTAAGATCTTATATCTTACATTAGCTATCACAGTTTACGTAGTCGAGTCGTGAGCACAAACTTGACTTGAGCAATAATCGATTTATATGATTTGGGTACGAAGAACATTCTTTCACGTGATTGGTCCATTAGTTAATATTCGTCATTCATTTGATATATAAGTGTCATATGCCTGAAGTATGTTGGCTGGAAAATCTACTTTCGGTTTATAAAAAGGTACTCTGTGAAATGTTACGTACGCAAATGCTGTCTTGCTGTTCACGACTCGCGGCGCTATTTATAACTGCTTCAAAAATATTCACTCGAACTTTGCATCAACTACCCTAATTTTTTAATCGCTAAAAACCTGTTAACCATAGGGTAAATTCTATGTTGTTAACTATAGAATGTCCTCCAGACCGAATTTCGGTCACGGCGGTCACCCTCAACGAAGAATAGCCATCGGCGCAGGACTGGATTATGGTGCCCAAGTGTATGCGTAAGCACAGGTGCATACTTATGGTCCGATGGGATGGTAAACCGACACAACGGGAGGCAGATCAGGCGTAGGACCAACGGCTTTACGTGCTACCGAGGTACGGGGGTGAGACACCACCAACTTTCTGACTCCGGACAGCTACTGAGAACTTCTTGATGGAAAAACTCAAAACTGATATTTTTTGGCCCGACCTGGGATTCGGACCTCATGATTAGCAGTCGTACTACTATAACCACTAGACCAAAGAGGCAGTCATATTATCTGTACATCCCACATACCACAACGTTTCCATTCGTTTGGCATTGTTTTCCCTGATTTTGCAGCTTTCAACACGGTCCTCCTCTGCGGCCCTTTGAGCTCCGCCATATCGCCGAACATTACCAAAGGGACGTCGTTTCCTTCTAACACCTCCCACCATGGTTTAACTGCTATTTGTTCTGGAAAAATATTCTGTTATCATGACGTTGACGTAAGAAAACACTTGTCTTGTATACACCCAAGTTGTAATCGGACAGAAAGACAGATGCCGGCCAATTATTCCACTCCTTTGCTGAACGCATTACGAATGATGAAACAAATTTTTTGATTCGAATGCGTTGAATATTAACAAAAAAGGGGAGAAGACCCGCCAACCAGCTTTTTTCCTAATTGTGGAAAGGGGAGGAAAATTCCTGTACACATTCTCCAAAAGGCTTCTAGTCGCTCAAATCTCGCAACGTAATTTATATCAAGCGAGGTGTTGTTTCTTGGCGACACACATGAGAACTAATAGTTACAACTGGACGTAATTATGCTTATGCTACAGCATCCTTACAAGGATCCAATCCAACTTACATAAAATATACTGAGGAGATATTGTCATTTCAAAGTTTTGATTGATATTTAATGATAGCGACTTGCTCTGAACAGTTTGTAGGTTTACCTTATATCAACCGTGACTTTTGCTCGACTCCTCTTTATGAAATTAAAGCACTTCAGATATCTAAATACAAGGCGATAGCACATCTATATTTTGATTATTATTCGAGGATACATTAACCACGGAGTCTATAGGTCGCAGCATCCACTTACCATCAGGTGGAATGTGTGCTCGTTTGTCACCTTATTCTAAACAATTTAAAATTTGCTTTGTGGCGAACTTTAAGACCAAAAATTATATAGATTTAGATGGTGGTGGTGGCTAGAAATTAGGATATTTTCCTTAGTTTGGTCTTATCGTTTTTTATATAGGAGCATACGGTTCACCTGATGTTAAGTAACTACCGCCGCACATGAACAACAGCAACATCGGGGGAATTGCAGGTGCGTTGGCGGTCCTTTAGAAAGGAGTAAGCTCTTTTCTTGAAGGTCCCTAGGTCGTATCGTTCCGGAAAAATCGCCGGTGGTAAACTATTCCACAGAGCGGTCGTACGCAGACGAAAACTCCTAGTGAAACGAGCAGTGGTGGACCGCCAAGCATCCAGATGGTGTGGATGGTATCGGGAGATTAGCCGCAATGTGCGTTTATGAAATTTGGCGGCTGGGCTTAATCCGAACAATTTCTCATAGCACTCCCCTTAGTAAATCAAAACAAAATGCAAAGAGATGCAACATCTCTTCGCATCGCCAGTGAATCGAGCCGATCGGAAAGTACTCGGTCGTCACTGATTCGAGCCGCTCTGCGCTGGATGCGGTCAAGTGAAAGGAGCTGGCACTGGGGAGCCCCAGCCCAGAGATGGGAACAGTATACCATGTGAGGCCGAACCTGTGCTTTGTAAAGTTACAAGCGGTGTGCCGGCATGAAATACTGTCCCGCTCTGCTGAGCACGTCAAGCTTTTTAGGGGCCACTTTGGCCTTCTCTTCCATGTGACCACGAAACTGCACATCACTCGATTTGTTGACTCCAAGGATTCCGATAGAGGCTGAGGCAACAAGGGGAGTGCTTTGAAACTGAGGAGATACGACAAAGGGGTACTTTTAGCGGTAAACGCGCAAACTTGTGTCTTGTGGGGATTAAACAGGACTACGTTTAATCGCCCCCAATCCGAGACTTTGTTCAGCAAAGACTCGACTTCAGACACAAGTTCGTCGCGGTACTCAGCGACGTTTTCCCGAGAAATATTGGCACGGCCGGTGTACAGAGCATCACCAGTGCTGTCATCCGTATAGTAATGAATGTTACTGGTTTGCAACGTATCATTGATATCCAGAAGAAACAGCGTTGGTGATAGCAGCCTTGTGGAACGCCAGTATTAAATAACCTTGTAATCGGAGCGTGCACAGTCTACAATGACCTTGATGCTCCGATCCCCAAGAAAGCTGGTGATCCAATTGCACAATTAACTGAGTTATAGGAAGGCATTCCTTAAACGATTTAATGCTTTTGAAGATGGTAGATCACTAAGATGACCTTTCTGTTGCAATCTCCTCCCAACATGCATTACGATAAACATCGGACATCGACGACGACGACGAAGCACCACCTGAGCTATCGTAGCAATAAAAGAGCTTTCATGTCTCTATCATACATCCCATAGCGAGGTAAAACCCCAGAATTAGGAACACGGTCCTGCTACTTGATCTATAATAGGGATCTTAGACACCTTAGGTGGTAAGTCGCGAGATTTTTAAGTCCGATTTGTAAAGGCATCATTCTCTGCGCCATATAAAAATAAAAGAATGTTAACTAATAGCAGATTGTTCGCAAATTAGATTATATTTACTTACTTAACTACTATAAATAAAAATTGCGTAAATATTTGTATGCGAGTTTTTCAAAGTATAAAATACAAACCTTCTGGTTCTTCGTCTAATTCCGAAGAGTCGTCCGTAGCAAGCTCTGCTTCTGGCAATTCTGATTTAAAGAGCTCAGATAAATCGAAGAAATATTGATTCATTTCCGGTGCACCACCAGCGAAATTATACACGAAGTTTTGGAACTAACGGGAAACAGAATATACATAATTAGTATGATAATTAAAGGGACAAACACCCCGGACTCCGAGCAATTATATTATATAGGCCTTACAAACAATTATTCTGTACGTAATTCAAGCCCGCAGCCCTCATTTAATCGTGCAACTCCCTTAACACATGTACCATCCATCTTCTGTGCTATCATAAAGCAGTGCTTGACAACGATTCCAGCTGATGGTGAGTGTCGATGGAGCCGAAGTTGTTAAAGCGCACTGACTTAGTTTAACAAAAGCCTATTCACTCTTGCCTTAAAAAATTTAATGTGAGTGATATCATAATCTGATGAAAAAACAAATGACCTTTGCTGTACGCATTATCAACAACGTGGCAAACATTTACGAATGCGTGATGGTATGTCGACGACAAAGGAGGAAGCCAGCCGAGCGTCTGGTTGTCCGATGATGGAATGGAGACAGAGGAATTTTGTCATCAAATTCCTGCGCATACTCTCCGAAATGTATCTTGTAAGAAACCTATAGTTTATATGACTTATAAAAACACTATGATTAGGAATTTAATTTGCTGACGTTGTACCTAAAGCGCTTTAAATACGGTCATTACATATTTTATCATATATCTAGCCTTACATTTCGCCAAGTCCATGCACATTTTTTTTAAATTGAATAGAGGTGATAAACGAGCACGGAGTCCACCCAATGATAAGTCGATGCTGTGACCCATAGGCATCTACATTTATCTTCAATTAATAAACAAAATGCAGATGCGTCGTCCCGCTAAGAACGACAAAGATGTAATTCCTCGTTTTCAATAAAAGAGGTCTCCGGTTCTCTAAATCCACCATACGAAACACAGCAGCATTAAGCTGCTACTTTAGGCTGATATTCTGTGAAAGCTTGGTCGAGTCGACCCATTCGTACTACAACCATAATATCGCTAAAGTGTAGCTCTACCATATATAGAGGTCGCACAATCAAAAACGACAATGAATAGGCTTAGCGTACCTCAATTATCCTATACCTTTAAACGAGCAATTCTTATATATATATATACATATATGTATGTAATCGGGATCTCGGAAACGGCTCCAACGATTTTCGTAAAGTTTCGTAAAGTTGGTTTTCGGGGACAAAAAATAGATGTAGCTAGGGATTCATATTTTGAAAATATCGTTTTGTCCGTGTTTTCAGTCAATGAAAAACTGCTATAATATAAGAAAGTAAATTTTAACATTATGTTAGCGATCGTAATAGCTCAATTGGATATAGGGTCGTCGCGAAATCGTAGTGCCCTGGTTCGCATCATGCCTACGGGCCGACTTTTTTCCCCTTTTTTTTCAAGTTCCCTTCTTTTGTGAGAAAATCTATTATTTCGAGCCACTTTTTTAGTATTTTTTAAAAATACGAAAATTTAAATTATACTAATTGCACTCATGATTTTTTTATTCAAATAACCAGTTCAGTTTTTTCTATTATGTCAATAAGATTAAAAAAATATTATTCATGCTTCATCAGAATGTAATTTGTATCTAAATATAATTTCCAAAAAAATACCGAGCATAGCTCGGTCAACCAGGTACTTATTATTAATTGTTTGTAAGTTGACGTACATCGTGAGTCGTGACTTCAAAGTACTCTGTGTTCGTGACGTACGTGACGGACGTACAGCAAGATGGAACGCGTTTTAGACTCTTAAGTGAGTGTGCGTTGGCGTATGCATATTATATTACTCCGTTAGTGTCAATCATCTACGAGATAACTATCAATAGCACGTTCTTGACGCACGAGACGCGATAGGCGGAAGTGAAAGGGATGATCAGAAAACTATCTGCGCATACAATAGGTATTTATTTAAGTCCGCCCGTCATTTCTAAAGACAAACTAACTCATTGGATATTGACAGATAAATTAATATGTCAATCGATTAGACGTAATTAAGTGGGTTAGTAGATTATATGACGCCAGTATAAAATAAATATGACGGATATGATCTTAAAAAAACTAAAAATAACCTTAAAATCAATAATGAGCAAATGAAATCCTCTTATTAAATAGCTTTTCCTAATCTATAAGTACTGGGTAAAGGCCTCGGCAAGAATGAGAAATTGGCCTGAATAATTTGAAAGAATTATACAACGTTTTCTACCCCGAAGGGAAGAAAACGATTATTTCGGGTCTTGCCAAAGGCTTGACCTTTCGGAGATTACCCACCGTAGTCCTTTTATGTGTACTTGCCAAATTTACTACTAGAGGGCTCCAAAGGAGCTTCGTCCCTCCCCCTACCGCGCCCTTCAAGGTTTTGACGGCTAGCGCAACCGGCATCATTTACTGCTGTACAACTTTGGACCCACTCGTGGCAAATGTTCCCCATATCTTGAAGATCACTTTTGTCAGGCTGGGCTTCAGGTGCCAATCTGTTAACGGTAATACCCTGGACTATCTCTCTGCTAGGCAATTGTATAGGCGCGGCAGGTAAAAAGGTACTAGTTGAATCTGGAAACGATGCGTTATTAAAAGTAGTTGTTTGACTAGAGCATGGAGTGGAGACCGAGTGCCTTCCTGTTTGCGAATATACGCTAACACCGTCTTGTTATACGATTGTACCAACACTGCTTTGTTTTTTTAATGAAAAAGTACTTGAATTTCTTTTCTGCAGTTAAGACTGTAAATAGTTTTTTGCGGATCACATGCCATTTCCTTTGTTCTGGATCCCAAAGACCTGCTTCCGTGACATTGTCCAGAAGGAAACCCCAACCCAGTCCAGATGCATCCGTTGTCAAGAGGATATTTGGGTCGTCCACAAATATCGGATTGGTGCAGTTGATATTCTCTTGCCACCATCCACAATCCTCTAGTGCCTCCGGCGTTATATTCACGTTTTTCTTTGGCTTTTCTTCTGGCAATTTTCTGAATGCTTTCTGAAGTCCTCGCGAAAATAAATGACCCAATGGAGTGACCAGGGATGCAAAGTTTAACTGGCCCAGCAGAGATGCAACTATTGTCCAATTCCACGTTCCGGAACCTTTTATTCGACCGATTATCTCCAGAATGCAGTTCTTTTTCTTCTCTGACAGTGTCATCAGATTCTGTTTTATATTCGAACTGATACCCAGAAATTCCAGTTCCTTCGTTGGTTTTGTTATCGATTTTTTTAGATTTATTACCAAACCCAGACTGTGAAGGTAATAAATTGCCTTGTTGATTGGTTTTTGCAAAACATTCTTGTCTTGGTGCGCAAACAGGCAGTCGTCCAAATAAACCAATACTGTCATCCCCCACTGACGAAAAAAACTGACTATCCAGTTGCTTATCTTGGAAAATGGAGCAGTGGCCAGACTGAATGGAAGACAAGTGAAGTGGTAAACACGACCGTTGTATGATAAGACTTAGAAATCTTCCGTGGCTCTTTTCACTTGAATGTGGAAGGAAATACGCCAGAGACAAGTCCACCTAGACCATGAAATCACCCTTCTGTAAGAATTGCGGAACTAATGATTAGTTGATCAGACGGAATTTCTTGGGACACAGAAACTGATTCAACTGATGTAAGTTGAAAATCTGGCGAAAACTGCCATCTGAATTCGGGATTAAAAATATTGGAGAAAGAAAGCCTGTGGGCCACTCGGACTCTTCTAGAATTCCCATCTCCAATAGTGTTTACAGCTCTTGCGAAATCTGACGGGCTATTTTTATCTTGAATTTCTCTATATTCTTTTTGAAAAAAGGAACTGGCCCGCTCGTTACTCGCTGTCATGAGCTACTCGACTTCTGGTCTTTTTTACCGGAGTCGCTTCTTTTGCAGCTCTTTCTTGTTTCCTTGGCGCTATGTTTACGAAAGGAAGCAGGAGACGATTACAGTAGTTTTATTTTCTGATAGAGAGGGTTACCTGAACTATTCATCCTCTGAGAACGATTATTTTTTGACCCATAAGAAAACTTCTCCTTTAGTGGTCCTCGACCTTGCGGAAAAACTCTACTCAGGCCTCCTCGCTGATCGAGAAATTTGGATAGTAGATCTTCATCGAATAAATGAGTCTCTGATGGAGGAATTTCCGATAGCTCGCTCCGTGGTGCTATTCCTTGGGTTTGAAGGCCTTTCTTTACATTTCAATGATCTCCGGCCTTCTGGCACATGTGAACTGCAATAAATCATCCGAAACCTCTTTGAACTGGGATTCTCCTAAGAACACTTGCATGATGTCCTCATAAGCTCCCGGATGTTTGGCGGCCAAAGATTTTATTCCCTGTATCAGCATTTGTCTTTCTTTTAATAAGCCATGAGTTAAAGTTTCGGTTACCTCATCCGCTCACTCCAAAACCGTTTGATTGTTAAATTTTGAAACTAAACCTAACCTTCAGCGAGTCGAAAACTGGTGACGCTTGAAGCTTCTTCTGGACCTTCTTGTATTCCAACCTGAGGAAACAAACTTCTGGCAGGAAATTCCTTGCGCCTTGATATTTGCTGATGGAGGAGGGATTAAAGGCTCCTTTTCTTTACACCTGAGGTACAAACGACAAAGCCTCAAGGTCATTTACCAGTTCCTTCCGTAAGTCTTCCGTCACTGGCGGAGTCCAGTTCTCTGACCCTGTTGAACGAGTATCGTGACTAGAGCACTCTGATTGACTATCTGACTGTTCCCCGTCTTCACTTGATTCTCCTCCCCCCTTTTGCTTACTCTGCTGCTCAATCTTTTGCATCTTACTCTAAACGATTTCAAACATATATCATCTTGCAGAGCAGCTACTTTGGATGTCTTTGCCACAGGACTCTTATTACCTATACTCGGTCTTTTTATACCCGGATATTCATTTTCTATGTCCGACTCAGGATTTGCATCTTGAGGCTAGAGCTTTTCTGCTGCTTGCTAGCTTGAGATACAAAACGGCTTAACTGGCACAATCACATGCAGAAAAAAATTTTGGACTTTTTTATTGTTTTATTAGTGTATAAATGTGTTAGTATAAAAGTTTTAGTGTGAATACAATTTATCCTTTTACGTAAATAATTTCGAGTAACGTATAGAAATGATTGTGAAAATCCGGCTGCTGTCCCGCGCTGGGTAAGTAATATATTTACTAGTAATATACAATGAAAATATATTTGTAATGAAGTAAAAACACTAAAACTAGTAATATGACATAATAAATAGACAGAAACAAGTATTATATTGAAATTTATACTCAATTTTTAGAAAATAAATGTACGACAAATTCAAGTTTAGGTTATTATTAGCTAACGCCGCGTCACGCTAAACGGGCTAGCGATGTAACTCATTGTAGCTAGGGACTGAGAGGTTAAATTTATTGACTAAGCTCGGAGGGAGCTCACGACGAGTGCCCCACAAAAGGGCCAGTTCAACATGGCTAAGATCACGATATTGTTTCTCTGGTAAATCCACAAGCCAGTGGATTAAAAGCTTGAGCCAAACCTACTGTTGGCAAGGCAAAACGCAGTTTATTCAATATCTGTGGGTCCACGTTCTGCTCATTCCCAAACAGAGCTTCTTTGGAAAGATCCATCGTCTTCCAGTTTAACCAGCCAACCGGTAACGATTCCTGTACCAACAGCTTAATCCGGTCTAATATTCTGACATCTGCTCTCTGCCGTGTTTGCTGATATCTCCAACAATTCCTCCATTGTTATCCAGCCTGGTTGCTCACCCTTCTGAAACATTCCAGGACTTCATTAAGAGATATCCTCCACCCGAATAAGAGTAGTTTTCTCGAGATAGAATATCTGCGAGTTTTAATTCATACTTGCGTATTAAAGCTAAAATATTCGGACATCTTGCCGAATATTTTGCGTCGCGAGAATAATTAATACAAGCCGTTGCTGCTTTGACTGAAGGGACGTCTCAGCTGTGCTTCGGCTGCTGTTACTTCTCGGCTGCCGCTGAGTCTTGGCTACGGCTGCAGGGACGCCTCGGCTGCGCTTCGGCTGCTGTTACGTCTCGGCTGCTGTTACGTCTCGGCTGCCGTTACGTCTCGGCTCCTGTTACGTCTCGGCTGCTGTTACGTCCCGGCTGCTGTTACGTCTCGGCTGCTGTTACGTCTCGGATGCCGTTGAGTCTCGGCTACGGCTGAAGGGACGCCTCAGCTGTGCTTCGGCTGCTGTTACTTCTCGGCTGCTGTTGAGTCTCGGCTACGGCTGAACGGACGCCTCAGCTGCGCTTCAGCTGCTGTTACGTCTCGGCTGCCGTTGAGTCTCGGCAACGGTTGAAGGGACGCCTCAGCTGTGCTTCGGCTGCTGTTACTTCTCGGCTGCCGTTGAGTTTCGGCTACGGCTGCAGGGACGCCTCGGCTGCGCTTCGGCTGCTGTTACGTCTCGGCTGCTGTTATGTCTCGGCTGCTGTTACGTCTCGGCTGCTGTTACGTTTCGGCTGCTGTTACGTCCCGACTGCTGTTACGTATCGGCTGCTGTTACGTCCCGACTGCTGTTACGTATCGGCTGCTGTTACGTCCCGACTGCTGTTACGTCTCGGCTGCTGTTACGCCCCGGATGCCGTTGAGTCTCGGCTACGGCTCAAGGGACGCCTCAGCTGCGCTTCGGCTGCTATTACGTCTCGGATGCCGTTGAGTTTCGGCTACGGCTGAAGGGACGTCTCAGCTGTGCTTCGGCAGCTGTTACGTCTCGGCTGCCGTTGAGTCTCGGCTACGGCTGAAGGGACACCTCAGCTGCGCTTCGGCTGCATTTACGTCTTGGCTGCCGTTGAGTCTCGGCTACGGCTGAAGGGACGCCTCAGCTGCGCTTCAGCTGCTGTTACGTCTCGGCTGCCGTTGAGTCTCGGCTACGGCTGAAGGGACACCTCAGCTGCGCTTCGGCTGCATTTAAGTCTTGGCTGCCGTTGAGTCTCGGCTATGGCTGAAGGGACACCTCAGCTGCGCTTCAGCTGCTGTTACGTCTTGGCTGCCGTTGCGTCTCGGCTACGGCTGCAGTTCCGCCTCAGCTACGGCTGCGTCTGCGGCTGCTATCGCCTCGCCTCAGCTGACAAGGAGTCCCGTGGGAGCTGCCCTTCTTTGCCAGACGAGCCTTGACGGCCGCGTTTTGCAAGTCTTGACGGCTGCGCCTCGCGAGCATTTACGGCTGCTGTTGCGGCTGATGAGGCGAAACAAACGCCACTCGAAGACATAAATGTATAAAGCGTCATAGAATAAACTGAAACATAAAACGTTATCGTTCTTACCTTTTCTTTAATATTCTGTTACCAATAGTCACAATTAATTCAACACTTTTTCGAACGTTACACAACGTTGTAGAAATTACGTTGTAGATACACTACTCAGAAAACGACAGCGTACTGAGGAATGCGACCGCGAGCCGGTTACGCTTTCCGTCACAACCTTCAAGGGCGCAGTAAGGGAGGACGAAGCTCCTTCGGAGCCCTCTAGTGATAAATTTTGAAGGATATCTCCGAAAGGTTAAGCCGAAGGCACAGACCTGAAATACCCATATTTACAACGCCGGCCTGAGTTGGTGCAGGTTGGTGGTATGGTATCACAGAATGTAAAAATACCTCTTCTCATTTCCGTGATGTATATGGTTATTCACCAGCGCTGCTCCAGCTGTCTCACACATGCAGGTTCACGATGTTGCGTGGTAGTTTAGGAGCTAAACACTTGTAATCACAAGACAAGGGTTCGGGTTTGGAGAGAGCGTGTAATATAACAAGCTATATATTTAATATACTATTAATATATAATATTAAGACATATATAAAAAAACAAAAAACTGTATTGCTATGCTCTAATGTCACCCCATTCAAGTTCTTTTTTTTAATAATTTCGTTGTCACTTTTTTGTTTAACCACATTCCAGTTACAATTTTAATCTTAGTATTGTGTACTTATTCTATATTAAAAATATATTTTACGTGCTATAACTATGTTGAGGCTACATAATAGTTGTAGCACGAATGGGTCTGCTCGACCGGGTAGGATCACGCTCTCACAGAATACCAGCGTAAAATAGCTCCTCAGTGCTGCTGTGTTTCGTATCGAGGCATTCCATCCTATTCCTCAGAAGTGACAACGCATTTGCATTTGATCCTAATAAAATAAATAATTATTATTATTCTTAATCGAGGATAGATGTGGGCCATTAGCCACAGCATCCACTGACCCATAGGTGGACTGTGTGCTCGTTTTTCACCCTTATTCTATAAAAACAAATACATATATGATCATTTCAAACAATCACTTCTTTGATAATGCTTCTTATCTTCATTTGCCACTCGTCATCAACTTTGGAAGCAATCTTATAGCCTCGTACGAGTCGAAGGATCAATGCCTGCGCGTCAGCTAAAGTATCTTGAAGAACTTTTATATATTCCGTATATTCTGCGAAGATAAGTCATTAGGTTAATTACATTTTTGCACTTGCATTAACTGACAGTTAAAAAGAAGTCAAAAGAAAGCAAAAGTTTATAATTTGTCGGTACTGGTCATCTGAGGCGGTTATTTTGAGTGAAGGCACGTGTTACTCATGCCTCCTATACGGGGTTATTTTTCGAAGAGTGTCCAAATTTTATATTTAAGTTCAAATATATAAATAAGGCTTTTACTTTTATTTGAAATTATCCCAAATTGAATGTTATGGGCAAAAAAGTAATGTATGCGCGCTTCTGTAAATTTGTAACGGAGTGAATGTGTTCGTTCGTAGTAAAATAGTAGGCGTTAGATATTTATGAATGACAATCAATTAAAATAATACAATACCGCGCATTCTGAATTTAAGAGATAAAAAGGACAGAATATTAAGATCCGTCTATGTAACTTATTCTGAACCTTCTTTGCAAATTTGCCCCTTATATTGCAAAATAACTCTGTACATCTCCTCTATATAGCAGACAGTCAAAAGTGTGTCTCACGTGGTACAGCCATATTACAGCTATATTAGTATTATAGTTGTGGTACGAATGGGTCAGCTCGACCGGGTAAAGACCACGCTCTCACAGAATACCAGCGTAAAATAGCAGCTTAACGCTGCTGTGTTTCGTATGGTGAGTGTAGAGAGCCGGATACCCTTTTTACTGGAAACGAGACATTCCATCTTAGTCCTCACGGATGACAACGCATCTGCATTTTGATTCGTAATCGAGGATAAATATAGATGTCTATGGCCCACAGCAACCACTTACCATCAGCTGGACCGTGTACTCATTTGTTACCCTTATCCTACAAAAAAGTGTTTTAAATATTGAAATAACCTTGAGCCATTTGTAGCTTCTCATGCTTGCATCTTTTCCGTTCAGAGCATAGCACGTACATGAGTCCAGCCAGATTTTTACATTCAAGTTGGGTTCGGAGGGCGCTAATCTTCTCCTTTCGCTCTCTGTGCGCCTCGCATAGCATGTAGGAAGTGCGTATTTCTTCATTCCTTAATTATTTATTAGAGATAAATATTTCAACTATAAATATTCATGTCTACCACTCATATTCATTTCCATAATACGTATAAAATATTGATTTACCACATCCAAGAGTACCGTAGACCTTTTTTACTGGTAACAATCTTAGTCCTTAGGAGCGACAACGCGTCTACGTTTTACTATTGGTCTACATTATTTGAATGAATGTAATATTGCCCT
Source organism: Parnassius honrathi (assembly GCA_018247895.1). NCBI lineage: Eukaryota > Metazoa > Arthropoda > Insecta > Lepidoptera > Papilionidae > Parnassius > Parnassius honrathi. The sequence goes on from DWHP01002511.1 coordinate 13,001, forward strand.
ACGACCCTTTTTGGTCGAAATCAATAAATAAATTCATATTTTTATCAAGGAAAGATGTACGTGTCTATAGGCCACGCCATATGTAATTAGTAATTACCGTCTAGTAAACTGTATGCAGTATGGACCGGCCATGTAGCACGAAGAACCGACAACCGATGGGAAAAAAGGTTTTCGAGTGGCATCCTCGTACCGATAGGCGAAGTGTATAGCGACCCCCCCCCCTAGATGGAGTGACAACCTGGTAAGACATGCAGGAAGTCGATGGGTGCAGGTGGATCAGACCGTGCTTTGCGGAATTCCTTGGGGAGGCCTATGTTCAGCAGTGGACTTATGAAGGATTGTAATGATGACGATGATGATGAAACTATACGCTTGTATGTCACCCTGACTCAAAAAAAATCCAGGCTTTGTTAGTTTCAATGTGTTTGCTTTTCTTCATACTCTGAATAATGATAGCAGCGGCCTTTAACGTCAATAATCGGAAAATGTTTAGTTTTTTGTCGTAATTGTTGAACAGATTGAAAAAAAACTGTCTCATAAGTTTAACAATGTAGTTTAACTTACGCTTGAATACTTAGGGTTTGAAGTTGAATTGGATCATGCCAAAATATCATAGTATTTTTAAAGATTAGTTCTTAATGGTTAATGTGTACTATTAGACAGCCTTCAAAGGGCAACCAATCCTTTTTTCACCGCTCTTAATGGACCGTGCTGAAATTTGTTATATCAACGGTGCATGGTTACGCAAGCACACACGTACGCACGCACGTAAGTACGCACGTACACAACATATTACTATTAAAATACTATTTGAAGTATTTCAAACGATTTGTCCAGCTTTAGGGAAATATTTAAAATTGTAAAAATTCATCGCACGAAAATGTTTCTGACGCAAAATTTTTTTTCAATGAAACACGATATTTTCTATTTAACTCGTAAGTAGTGTAAAGGGAAAATTAAAATTGGACATATGTATTTTTTTGGTTTATATTAATATAAATATCTCAGTGTCTCATGCAAAAAACACTTTGTTTTCACAAAACTTTCTGCGTGGCCTGGTTGCCCGTCACATAAATATGTATAAATTATTTCATTCTTTTTAGTTCTCTGAAGCCTATGTTTACTTTTATTAAAGTTTAGTTTTTAATGTCTATTGAAATCCGTATACGTTTATTCTTAATTCGTACATTCTTTGTACACGTAGTAATATTACATTACTAGCTTTTACCCGCGACTTCGTCCGCATAAGTTTTTTTGTTTTCTCCCGGCTATAAGTCCCCCTGCAACAATGTCCCACTATCGTGTTCCAGTCCTCAACTTCACATCAAAATTTGTTCAAAAGCAACCTAAGCTACATAATGGATAGCTCCGAATGTTTCCT
>DWHP01002512.1:0-14381 GCA_018247895.1 Parnassius honrathi
AAGATCAAGATTGACATTTTCTGGAAAGATCTCCTCGCTCTGTTTCCCGACACTAGATGGCGCTAGGGGCATCAATAGCTTGATATATATAGAAATAGCTTGCAACAATATATTCCACAGATGAACACAGGCGTCCTCTTATTCCTGGAGGATTTAGAATAAGAGATAGACACATGCGCTACCGTAGTACGCGTTGGCATACTTCTCATCTCCGTGACATTTTTTTTTTAATTTCTCAGACATGTGGAAAATCATTACGCTGTTTTCCAGTCAAACAATTTCATTGGTGTCGGTGAGTATAGAACTTGTTTGGCTCACGTACTATGTAATTTAAAGACAAATGCTTACTCCTTAGCTATCACGTAATACAATACAGTTCTCAGATAATATCCCTACTTGGACTTTAAAAAGCAATAACTATAAGGTCATGATGGCAAACAACTCGATACATTTGGAAGCGGAAATTTTCTGTGTCAGATAGCTTGAGCGTCATCCATTGCAATCGTTCTACAAAGAAAACACATTACCTACATTGCTTTTCATAATCGCGACTGGAAAGTCAGTTTTGTAGATATCTGTGTTGTTTTTATCTTTCTTAAAATATTTATGTTTCTTTATTTTTCCTTACCACATGTTAAGTAAATTTTATATTATTTTGGTAAAGGTATTGTTTAAAACCTTAACCAAAATAGTTTGAAAATAATTTGGCTCTTTGTTTATAATATTAAAGTGATAAATGCCTAAACATTCTCATTTTTTATAGAATAGGGATGACAAATGAGCACACAGTCCACCTGATGGTAAGTGGTTGCTGTGGCCCATAGATATCTACATTTATCCTCGATTAGTCCTCAGGGGGTGAATGACTCGTTTTCAGTAAAAAAGGTTCTCCGAATCTCTACGCTCACCATACGACACACAGCAGTATTAAGCTGCTATTGTACGCTGGTATTCTGTGAGAGCGTGGTTCTTCCCCGGTCGAGCCGACCCATTCATGCTACAACCATAATATAGCTGCAGCGTGGCTCTACCAGGTACCAAAATCTTGTAATAAGTGACCACTGCAAGTTGCACGTTGCTTATGGGTTGCAGTCTGCAGCCCATAAACAATATTTTATATCACCTTATTGTAAGTGGCTGCAGTAGGCCATGGTCACCTACAGCCAACGTCAAAGGTCAATGACACCTTTGAGGTCTAAGATGGCAAGCCGCACAGTCTATTATTATACTAGCTTCCTCAGCGGAGACGACTGCACTGCTCTTTGACAAAAATAGGCACAAAGATGACACCAACCCAGATGGACTCCTTGCCAAAGAAGTACTTCAACCGGGCGCCAACATTAAACAAAACAGGTTTACGTGTGAATTCACCTCTTTAATAGTGTTACATTCGTTTATGTCCCTGAGATACAAATCAAAAACCGAAGCAACACTAGAAAATAAAATTATTTACAATATACAAGTATGTTGTACAATTAAATATGAAAAAAAAATTAGATAGTGATAACCTTACTTCCAGGGGTTATTATCAATCAAATAACCTTTTTCATAAAACTTTTGCTGAATAACTATTTTAATATTTTTGATAGATAGGTCTTGAATATTTTCTGAGACTTTATTTTGTAAAAGGAAGGTATTATTACTAACTCTTTGATATCGGGTAACTGGTATTACTAGCTAATTGACAAATTTCCCTCTATGAGGAAATCTATAGGCTTTGATAGGCTGTAAAGTATAAATAAAATTTTACTCGTTACCATTTAATTTGTAATGTAATTTATAAATATTATATAAATAAGGCCTCGATTTTTTCTTTCTCGTGAAATTATATAAAATATCAAGCTATTCGTAAAAGAGCTAATATTACTCGTTTAAAATATAAGCATAAGTTCGTGCTAAAGTAGCTATTTATTTGTTAAAAGTACATAATTTTATTGTAATTAGACGAAACTCTTGCACTGCGATGGGATATTTTTAAAAGCAGTTCCTTAGTTCCTTTTAATGTGAACTAATTTTCATCAAATTAAATCTTTAAATACGATAAGCTTTAAGTAAGACAGCACTGTCCTTAAAAGACCACGCCTATGTACAGAGAAGTATTCAATAGGTAGTAAGTTTATTTATACTTTTGAATACAAAGCTACATTTCAAAGGAACGGAGAACGGACGATTTTAAGGACGCATGAAGTTCGCCAACCCGAGGAGAACTGTTTGGCAAATAAACTTACAGTATAATGCATGAAAACCAACAGTTTATTATACGATCATCACCCAGTTACAGCCTATATACGTCTCAACGCTAGGCAGACACAGTATAAATATGTATTACCTGTGTATGTGTACGTATTCCTATACTAACTGTGGCGCAGGCTTCCTCTCACTTCTGAGAGGGTTTTAGGGCAAGAAAATGTCCGCCGCGCTACCATGGGGGTGTGTTGGCGAAATTCACATGTCTACGAAATATTTTTTTATTTCTCAAACATGCCGGTTTCCTCACGATGTTTTCCCGCACGCCGAGCACGTGGTAAATCAGCTCTTAAAATTACAATTTAAAAAATAATTATGGTGCCGGCGGGGATCGAACCCGGTTTGCTCGCGTACTGTGAAATTTACCTCATCTCCCAGATTATATCATAAATCGCATTTTTTTTAAACTCTTGCATTTTTACTATAACTATATACAATTATTTCGTTGCGAATAAATGTGATAAATTGCTTGCTCAAACATCACGAGTTACCGCGGTGAATGTTGATAAGCGGTGATATCCTGGAAGTCATCCGCCAGCTTCCCCTCTCCCACGTAGTGTCGCGATGCAATCTCGACTGCTTCCAGTGCATACGTGACAATATCGCCATCTGTATGCCTGCCACTCACACTATCTACAGATATCAATCTATTTTAAGATACATGCGTACATTTAATCCTTGTATATTTTTCAAACTCTTCATCCCGCAGAATATAGATACATAGAACTATATTTTCTCAACACAATTCATAATTTTTCGGATATAAAACGAGAAATTTTCAATGTGTATGCATGTCTTCGATTAACAATACCAACGTTGTTGATCGAAGACGCACGTAACTCATTCCTATTTTTCATTACTAGGTAGATATCATCCTCTTACCTAGTACCGGTATAAACGCAGGCTGTGAGGCATTCCATTTCAGTTCTTAGAGGTGACAACCACGTAGTCTTCTTTGTTTGAAGTTGGCTGCAAGTGTCCAGCAAGTTGCAATGATCAGACGGACGTTTACTTCGTTGGTTACTTTAGTTTATAAAAAACGTTAACTAATGAATGTCAATATATTAAATTTTTTATAACATGTATTTTCAGAATGTCGAAAACATTTCGAACTACACCTGTTATCAAACACGATATTTCAATATTTATTTAATTTTTGGAAGTATATTGGGAGTAGTAGTATATGACCGCAATAAGCTGCCATGGCAGTTTTCTGTATCCCTGGAATCGCAGCATATGTTAATTATTAACTTTTCATAAGATTTTATATAAAAAATGTGAAACACGTATCTTGCATGCTTTCCTTGTGTAGACATACAATAAAACCTTGAAATCGTAATTTGTATAAATAATTCTTATTAAACAATTTTTGTCGTAGAATCTAATCAGACGAATTCATAAAGTGGAAATACACGTTATACAGAAGCAATGTTTTCTAAATTAATTATACATTTATTGAAATATTCTGAACACGATAACACTTTCTAAGCGTTTTTCTGCGTGGTAATATTACCCTCACTTATTCCTAAGTTAGGGCTCATGAAATTACTAAATAATAGTTTATCTATCTCTGTTTGATAGTTTATCTATCTCTTTGCAAAATGAAACTGCACAGACCGGCGCGGCGGGAGGTTGAAAAGCCGGTGTCAGAAACCGAGGCATCAAGTAGGTACTCAAATGGCCAGTTCGCCAGTTAAGCGCAGTGCTTATGGAAAATCCACCTTACTATGGGCGAGATCCATGTCCAACAGTAAAAATGTCTTCAAGACCGAATTTCAGTCACGGCAGCCGGTCTCGATAGAGACTAACCAACTGGAAAGATCAGGATTATAGTACTACCGTTACAGCCAATTAAAGTCCACTGCTGAGCATAGGTAACCCCCATGGAGTGCCTCATAGGGGGGATATTTAACATACTTGCCACACTTGGCAAGCGGGTTTGCAAGTGCATATTATTTTTAATTTTAGTCGTTATTTGGATGACACTGCTGTCCATTTTCTGATTTGTTTCTCTCTGTCGCCTCTTACAACACCCACGCGATGACATAGGGTATTGGATATTGTGACACCGCCACTGCGCTTTCAAGAGTGTGTGCACTAGCAAAGACGCACTCTCTATTCTCTCATTCTCATAACCCAATGGGACAGAGTCCGGCACAACAGTAGAAATATCAGGCACTGAGTCAACAGTTTTATGTACTTTATACAAAAATCTAAAATTACAACTCCCAACGGTCATTTGCATGTAATATTATACAATACTTTTCTTTTCACTGTTGTCATACAATGTTTTGCAGGGACCGTGGTAGGTGTGGGGGTTGGTTTAACAAGAGACTGTTCAACGTTGATGGTAGCGCAATACTTCAAGCGTCGCCGCGAGCTGGTCGAGATATTTATCGTGAGCGGCAGCGGACTCGGTATCGCCGTCATGTCTACATTCATCAAAGGAGTCGTCAGGTAATCTCACATTAACTTTGCGTTTCACATTATTGTTACGTTATAGTGTCAACTTTTGATAACACTTTCCTATCTTGATTTTCTTGATGGTTTTATGTTTTTAAAAGTAACTTTTTATGATGTGGTTGTTTGCACTATATAATAATTTCGTATTATTATATTTACAATAGTTGAATGATATTACGTACATTTTGAACAACATAACTTTAACTGGTTGTGGTCAGTAAAAGCCTACATTTCAAAACTTATAGGTATCAAATTAACTAGAAGTTCTAATTACTTTAATAAGAGTGACTACAGAAATATAATTCAATGTGGGATTTGAGTCACATAGAGATAGAGGGTACCTACTATTGTTTAAAACATCTAAAGTTTGTAGAACTAAATAAATATTGAGGATATTTTTAACAACTGAATATCCATTTTCATCCATTAGAGCCTATAAAAGTCCACTGCTGAACATAGGTCTCCCCCATAGATTGCCTAGTAGGAGATATTTTAGCATTGTTGCCACGTTTGGTAGTCGGGTGGAGAACCGTAGTTTTTATTATTTTTGTGTTATTACCAGGAAGGTGCATGTCGATTATGATTATCCCGGCATTTTTGAATTTCTAATTAAAAAACAATGTGCTGAAATGTGCCCAGTATGTGCTATTACGCGCTACTTGAAAAAAAAATATTCAAAAAATATAATTTTTATGACCTTTTTTAAGTCCGGTTGGCTCCGCTACTTTACTTTATCAAACTTATAGAAACTGTGCCGTAATATGCGCGACATGTGCTGTTATGAGCAAATGTTAATAAAAAAATATATTTTTTTACAATTTCACAAGTGAAAAACAAATTTGCCTATTTTTTTAGTCACTGTAAGAACCTATACTGCATAATAAAAACTCGTGCCGTAGAAGAGGCGATATGGATAGCAAAAGAAGGATAATTAGAAGGATTATTGATAATTGTAAGGATAATTATAAGGATTGATAAGGACCTGAAATATTTACTACAAACATGAAGTGAAGACAGGCAACAGTGTAAGGTTGCAGCATATCAGATCCATCCTGGTTAGATTAAAACCCAACACAACCTTTTAAGATAATTTATCACCAACATTGAGCTAATTATGAGCTAACTATGACGTCGACAACGTGTATTTTACTCTACGGGTGTAGAAAGGGTAACTTCAAAAATAAGAAAAACCAAAAACAAAGTAATATTAAAGTTTCAAATACCGTTATTTCATGAAATATAACTCCCAGATGTGTAGGTGTTTGAAAGCAATATGTGATAAGCTCTGTTTTAGTACATATATAAATTGTCTTATTTAATAGCACAATCTCTCTCGGGGCTTAGTGCAACATTATTAAATTCAGCACTTTTATTAAATTTAAATAGCTTTAAGCCGTGGTAGGTCAGATGGTCAGCGCTCGCTGTAAATTACACAGTACGCGAGCAAACCGGGTTCGATCCCCGCCGGTACCAACGAAATTGTTATTTGCAATTTTAAGTGTAGATTTACCACATACTCGGCAGTAAAGGAAAACATCGTGAGGAAACCTGCATGTCTGAGAAATACGAAAAAAAACTATTTTGAAGACACGTGAAGTTCACCAACACGCATTGGTGCAGCGCGGCTGACAATTCCTTGCCCAAAAACTCTCTCAGAAACGAGCAGAGGCCTGTGCCCAGGAGTAGGACGTATGTAGGCTGTAACTTTAAACAGCTTTAAAAGGTTTGAATTATTAGTAAAAAAATAATATTGATAAAATAATCCGATTTTTTTAATAGAGCTATTGGGTGGCGACTAGGACTGCAGGCTGTGACAGGAGTCGTGTTCATAACATTCATCCTCGGCACTTTCTATCGATCAGCATCCTTATACCATCCCCAGCGTCGCGCTATCCTGCACCTTAAGAATCAGAATAAAATTAAACGAAAAATGAAGGACAAAATCAAGTCTGACGATCGCCAACCTTTCTTCGACTTTTCTACGCTGAGGTCAAAAACCGTACGGATCCTGTTGATGTCTACTGGTATATCGGCATTTGGAATCAACACTCCAATATTTTACTTGGCTTATCACGCTGAAGAAGAAGGTGAGTACAAAGGAATATTTCATACAAGAAATATTTATTTATATTAAGTTAGTTGATAAGGAGCACATTGGTACAAACTTCAACCAAAATAGTCTATCTAGTCTACATAAATATTTATTCTGAAATAGATAAACTAGACAAGTTTCATTATAGTTTTATCGAACATTAAGGAAACTTTTATGTCCTGCCAACCAAGCGTACCCTCAAGTTTTATGGTAACATCGTTATAACAGTGTTATAAAGTGTAATGTTTTAACAACGCTTAGACCTAAATGTAATCATTTATATCTTTGTAGAATTCATTATCATTATGACCTCGAAGAACTCTACTACTGGAAACGGGCCTCCCACTTTGTATGGAGGATATATGCCTTAAGCGTCACGCTTGGCAAAAGATTGACTATCGCAATACCACACGTATAGCACCTTTGAGACTGCTTCTCGTCGCCGTTCTGGGTATTTCATTGAGCATAAACGGTATCGTTATACTGCCATCTATCGGTAGCCATAAGCTTTACTCTGACATTTCCCACTCCAAATAGATTCTTTTACGCCTGGTAGCTTTCGACCATGAGAAATGGCAGAAAAATCATGGTCTTCAATTAATATTCAGTGTAAGTTATTCAGAGTCGAAGACACGAATGTCGGGAAGGCTACGAACGCCAACGGACGAGTGCACCTATGCTTGCGTATAAACTTGGTCTCTATAATCCTATCCTGCGATGATGTCCAGTCTTCGCTGAGGATTATTATTATCATCTCGCAACTTTGACGCTGCTGCCTGCCGCTGGTCTGGGCTGCCGAGCTCAAGGCAATCTATATCGCCATCGAACGGTGTATAATTTTACTGATTGTAATTTAAAATACTGTAAGATGTCATTATCAAGACCTCAGAGTTTTTTGCCCTCTCTGAAAAGGTCTTGTTTTTGCGGACTAGGACTTGATCTTGTCGTTCATGCCTTAGACAATAAGAAAGCTTTATAAAAATTGAATGTTTAGACCTTACTTTAAAATAGCCATCTTGATGCGACCCGAAAGGTCCACACGACTAAATTCCCAGTGGAAAGAATAAAAAATATATCATATGTTCTAATATTTTATACAATTTTTCATTCGGCACGAGAACCGACTTGACCGATTTTGCTCAAAATTTAACGAGGTCAGAGTTACATAACTATGCGTTAAATGAAACTAGTCCCATGTCAATATCACTCTTTGTTCCGAGATACACGAGGCGAAAATTGAATCCGAACATACATACATACATACATACGTACATGTGCACACACGGACATCCTCTTAAAAACCATTACTATTCGACTCTAAAGACCTTGAAACGTGGAGATATGTTAAAATTTCCAATTTGTAAAATCGGAGCCATTAACATAACTTCCCACTGGAAAGTTAATAAAGCAGTTTGTAAAAAAGGAAATATTTTTGATAGACAAAACTTTTCTGGAATTTCGTAGAGCCAGGAGTAGAAATTATGGCAATCTTACTACATCCAATACAATCATACTCGTCTGTGCCTTTATGGATTGATGAAGAATCCCTTCACCTTGCTTACGATGGGAGATGCCCATGTGCGCTTTTATGGCCTGATGAAGAAATTAAAAGCTACAATAATTATAATCGACAAATATTTTTTATCTTGAGAATCAAACGGACGATGGTTCAAGTTTTAATAACGTAGACAGTACGCAATCAATCATAAATTTAAAAGACAGCCCATCAATTGAAAATCTCAAATCACGCGTAAATGAATTTTAATCTTTACTGTTTTACTTTACCATTTTACAGCCCAGCTCTTGATGATGTTAGTCACAGACTCAAAATCAATACCATTTCTGAACCGTAGGCAAAAAAAATTATTTTTAGTTGTATGCTTGAGAGTATCAAAAAATCGTTAAAAAATAAGTGAATTATTATAGTCACAATGAGCACTAGCGCTATAATATCGCGCTTGGAGATTATTTCCTCTGGCGATATTTCGAAATTTTCTTCGTGTCATATGGCCGTAGTGGACCTCCGATTTAGTTATAGATGATAGATTAAGACAAGTTAATTTCTATGTGTCTGCATGTACACTTGGGGTACCACAACAACTCCTGAGCATTGATAATCGAATTGTCAACGTAGTGGAAAATAGACCAGAGGGAGATCAAATGTACTTGAATTTTCATTGATGAGCTATATGAAAGCCGCGGTTTCGAATCCCGCACTGAAGAAGTATTATTAATAATTATTATTAGTATAGCCTACAAATAATTTTTCTGGGTCTAGATGTTTCTCCTTGTAAAATTTATGTATGTAAATTACCTTTACGATACCAATAGGAGAAAATCTTAGTGCGGAGGTAACATCTTTAAAAAATCTCCTGATATGAAGAGCCTCCCATATATTCTCCACGCTTTACAGGCAGATAACATTGTAATGTATCAACACTATTTGCTGGAGATTATTAACTTTTACCAGCGACTACTATTACGTATACAATTATAAATAAACTGCGAAGTCATACTTCTGGCTCTGTAAACTGTAGGCTCGATCGGGGACATCCATGCTCTCACAGAATACCAGCGTAAATTAACAACGTATTACTACTGTGTTCCGTTTGGTGTGTAGAGAAGCGAAGGCCCTTTTACAGGTAACAAGGCATTCAATCTTAGTCCTCAGGGGTGACAACACGTCTGCATTTTAAGTTTTAACAAATAAAAGATATAGGTGCCGCCACAGCATCTACTTGCTATCAGGTGGGCTAACTGCTTTTTTATAACACTACTTCTATAAAAAATATTAATAAAATATTATTAAATCGTATTAAAAATGTTTTCAGGGTTAGGTGACACTGCAGGATTGCTGCAAGCTTACCTTGGTTTAGCTTGGGCAGTGGGCTGTGCAGCATTTGGATTGCTAGTGAGGCAGAATTCTGCAGAGTGCCGTATAGCGCGACAATACCTTACCCAGGCAGCTGTATTTGTATGCGGGTTGGCGACTATGGCACTCACGGTTGTAGAGGGGTCCTATAGCGGCTATGTGATTTTCGCTTGGATTTACGGTAATTCTTAATACCTATCGGTATAATTAAAATTATACAAAATTAGCAAGTGATTTCCTTATATTTCCGATGTATTTTCAGTTTTAGCAATAGATCATACGCATCGTTTGACCTATATTACATTAATTAAATAGTTTCAGTAAATGTATGTTTATAATTTTCATTAATAAAATTAACCTTACCTAACCTTAACCGACTTCAAAAACGACGTACTCAATTCGACTTTATATATTTTTAATGTGTGTTACCGTTTTGGGTGAATTTTTATTTGAAAGCTGGTGCTTCTCGTGTGGTCCCTTATAAATTTGATCAAGATCTAACGAGTAGTTTTTGAATTATCCTTAATAATACGTATTTAATTGACTTCGAATATAATGATGATGTTATCATTTTATTTATATTAAAGTCGGTTATGCAAAACCTTTCACTTTACCACTTGTTGTTCTTATAAACATAACGTGGCTTAGAATGTTGTGAAATTTTTCTTTTCTTTCCCGGGTCGTACCAAAATTAGTTTTTAGATATGAATCAGGAAGTTGGAAGTGTTTTACCCCTGCACCTCGAAAAGCACGTAAATCTGTTGATCCTGACACCTTGTTACCACCGATAGAATAGATAGATCAAAACCTGCGTATTTGAGAAATTAAAATAATAATATTCGAGGACACGTGGAGTCCAACAACACGCATAGAGACAGCATGACGGCCTTTTTCCCTACTCAAAACCCCATAGCAATAAAAACTCCTGTGGCCTGTGCCCAATTGTGAATCGTATGTCGGCTGTTACTTAGTTTTTTTATTAACTTTATTATATTGCGCATGCTTATATCTCATATATAAGGTACTCACTGAAAATCACGTTGTGGTTAACAACGCATATTTAGAGTATCGTATTCACCACTTAATGAGTTGGCGTCATTTTATTGGATCAATGTGTCAACATGTATCATAGCCATTTTAAAAAAAACACTAATCTTACAGTATCCATAATAAAGAAGAGATGAAAAAAGAAACATTTATTCATTACTATTTATCACCAATTTGTTAAGCCTGAAAAATATCTAGAGTCTAGACGATTAGCTATTCGGTACTCCTACGTCGTAAATTATTATTAATTGTATTGGAACCAAAATCAGTGTGAATTTTTCGAATGAGTTTTATGTCCCCGAGGCGTGTACACGATTCTACAAACTTTGTGTAGGTACAGTGATTTGTGTTGTGTATTGTGTTAAATTCTTCGGTGGCTTTTTATTATTGGGAGCTATATATTTTGTATGATTTTTATACTGTATAATGTATGGTGTTATTCTAAGAATGCTATAATATACAATAGAATGGCTGTCAATCTTATTTTGTACGAGGATCGGTGTCGCCGGGAGTACACATACAAACAATTACGTCGTATTATCACTACTAAATACCCGATTCGCTGTATTGTATTGACAGACTGAGCAAATTTACACATTTTAGACTTCTGACACATAAATATTTCTTTATTTTTGTTTTTAATATTTACAAAATATAAATAGTTTCGACTTACTGGATATAGAATATGTCTCATTCTTTAAATTTCATTTCCCGCTATTTTTTCGCCACGTAATTATTGCACGATTCGCCATTTTTTAAATAATTTACATGAAGTGACTTGCATGCTTGACACGAAAATTGGAAACGATTGTGTTGACATTTATAGGTGTATATTGACATGTTAGTGGCTACACTGGCTCCGCCCACTCCCCCGTATGTATTATAGTATTTTATGGTGTTACTAAACAGAGAATTTTCTATTTTATTCTAAACAATATGTACTTGTCCGATTATCTAAAATTGAAAAGGCGCTTGAAACTTTTAACAAACAAGTATTTATGTGGCTTCTAATAATTGTTCCGTGTCTAGAAGTTTGTTCATATGCAATTAATGTATGATAAATGTCACACAAACAAAAATAAGTAGTCTTTGTTAAGAAAAAAATCAAATAAAATTCTCAAATGAAAAAAGAAATACCTACAGTATTATATGATTACTGTTGTTTCATTTGTTTTTCAGGTATATTTTGCGGAGGTTACCATTATTCTCTCAAGATGTACACATACGAACGGGTACGGTCGCGTAACTTTGCAAGAACCTGGGGCTTTGTACAGTGCTCGCAGGCTGTGCCGATTGCGATTGGAGTACCTCTTTCAGGTAGATTTAATTATTATGTTAGAAATGTTTAAGCTCATTAGATATACACATTCACACGTAGTGGCTGCGTGGATTGTGCACAAAGTTCATGACTGCAGCAAAAAGCTTCCTACACTCGATTTTTTTCATAAAACTGAAATGGCAATCGAACTTACAATCCACATGATGGTACGGCTGCTGCTGTTCGTAGATACCTGCACAGATGCGTTGTCACTCCTGAGGATTAAGTTAGAATATAAGGCCTCAAAGCCTGTAAATAATGTAATGTAGTGTAAATATATATAATTAATAAATACTTGCTCTGCTATGCATACCATTCAGGCCGGAACAAGGAATGCGAGCACTGCTATTGGGCGGCAGAATATTACTCAGGCTGTGGATCATATCAATGGTAGAAGATATGCACGACGAATAAAAAGATCTTTTTTAAGTCGATGGCGCGCCTGTATTAATGCCGGTGGCCAAAAATTCGAACATTTAGTGTAATATTAATAATGCAAAAAAATAAAATAAATGTAAATATTTGTACCCTTTGTTTTGATTCATGCAACATTTTTCAGCAAAAATACTGTGCCACACAGAAGAAGTTATTCTAGAGTATTATACCATTTTGGAATCTTGGTTAGTTGCATCAATTTTTAAAAAAACTTGCCATAGTAGTGTCAGTACTTTTTTTACACCACGATGAGTGAAAGTGGACTGTAAGTAAAAATCTTTCAAAATTTTAGGGGAAAAAATCATTTTGATTGATTTTTGTGTAAAAACTACATGTATTCTGGGATTTATAGGTGCTGTGGTAGATAGCAGTACTACTAAGGTTGCTGATACAAAAAAAATACAAAAAAAATTAAAAATGTGGTCATGGTAGTTAAAAATACCATATCGGGGTATCGAATTTCGAAGAATTTCATTTTTTTTTGTAATTTCAGGAACGATTTACATATTTTTTCCTTTTTTTTTCTCGAGTAGTCATGAGCAGGTCCACCATCTGGTGCCCGTTTATCGTTGAATTTTGGGACACGTTGAACATAATATATATTATAACCCATTTATAACTTGAATATTGTAACCTCCCATTAAGTGAAATGTATATTTCTTTTGAGAATAAAATATCTATAACCCTTATGGGTTCCTTGCTCCTTCTTTACCAGACAAAGGTATTTTCCTAACCATTAGTGTATAAAACATAAGCATAACTATAAAAAAGTATTATTTGTAATACGGAAGTAAATAATTTATAATACTGTTACGCGCCATAATAAATTAGTACCCACTAGCACCATCTAGTAGATGACCGAGCCAAGCGGAGCGCTTGGTTTGGAGGTATTGGTAAATGTTAAAACATACTTTTGGTACTCTAGATGTAGATGACGCTTTAAAGTACGTAGAAGCAATAACATCTGTACAAAATGATGAAAAGCAATTGGCTTCTTTAATGAAAGAAAACATTTTAGTTCCTACCTCTGTAATAACATATTATAGAGATACTGTTGGGCGCGATAATTAATGCCACTAGAGCCATCTAGTATCGAGAAACAGAACTAGGAAAACTTTCTAGAAAATACCATACTAGAACTTTCTACCTAGTCAGTCGGGACCGGTACATACTCGAAAATTCTAGACGTTTCAGAAGAAGAGGCCCTATATAAGGTCAGTAAGGACCGCGGACGAAGCAATACTGAATTGGAACTTCAAGCGAATACTTCTAAGCGATATAACTGCGGACTAAAGTGTTTTATTATTAGTGTATTTTAAGTTTTAATTGGTGTTCGCCAATTAAAGTGTCAATTTTGGTAATTCAATTGGCAGTTATAGTCACGAACCCTAAGCTCGTAACAATTTGTGTCAGAAGTGGGATAAAATCATGCCGATTTTACCTGAGGACGACAAGGAGGGTATCCGTACCTGAAGTCAACCCCAGCAAGAGACAACCCGAGACGATTTAAACCATTAAATCGTCTAATTTGAACATACTACTCTCTTAATCAGCCAGCCACGCCGCAGACGTCGGAGGGCCAACTGCAGACCACGGAAGCCGGCCCGTCGGAAGCTTCTGCATCTGCAGCACCTGAAATAGTTGCTCTGATGATGATGATGCGGGAGCAGGCTCGCTGACAGGAGGTACAGGCCCGTCGCGCATTCAAATTGTACAATATGGGTGCATCATGGGAGAGGATAGCCCATGACGTTGCGGGGCCGTTTCCGGTAAATGAAAGTGGTAACAAATATTTCATGGTTGTGATGGATTACTTTTCACTAAGCGGCCAGACCTATCCGTTGGGAGGCACTATTGAGGTCATTGAGCATAGTGCTTAAGTCCTCCAGCGATTCTGCCATAAGGAC
>DWHP01002513.1:0-14379 GCA_018247895.1 Parnassius honrathi
TCGGTTAACATTCTGGGTACCCAACGCGCCGAGACCTTTTTCATATGCAACTCGTTCGCAAGGATTCTTTGAACGCTACCATATGAGATCCCTGTGACGTCAGCTACATGCCTGATGGCCACTCTTCGATCTCCCACCACAACATCTTCGACTATTTTCACGTTGTCTTCAGTGTGGGACGTGGATGGGCGTCCTTCACGATGTTCATCTTCAGTGGATGTTCTGCCCAGTTTAAACTCCTTGGCCCGGCGTGCAACTGTAGAATATGGAGGAGTAGAGTCCCCCAATGTTTCCACTAAGTCACTGTGTATGTCTTTTGGAGACATTTTTTTCAAACAGAGGTACTTGATGACAGCTCTAATTGCGTTTTTCTCCATGTTGATGTTATCTCTTTGACAGTTCGTATTCAAATGAATGTATCTCCCGACATATGATTTCTTTAGGCTGACGTAGTGAGTATATAAGCAAGCAAAAAATATTTTATTTAGGATTTTTATGCGAACCTGAAGTAACCGATTATCATTACTTTCGGATCACCCCTAGTATCTGTGACACTAATCCTGTTGTCGGATGGGTTCGTTACTAATAGACAAGTGTTAGATTAGAGTAAAGCGATAAGGTTTTTTACACGAAGTCAGTGCGTTTTACTCTCTTTGGCTGCATCACCCACTTACTGTCTGGTGCGATGGTTGTCACGTACTGACTTCAAATAGTTAAAAAGCAAGACTTCAAAGTACACAATCGTGTAACCTTTTTTAATTCTTCTATAAAAGACGTACCTGGTTAAAAATAAATTTGTGTAAACTATAGTTTCACCTAAATGGTTCAACGATCAAAACTCGCGTCGTCTTCGACACGATGCCCATCGTGCCGCAACTGTGCGTCAATGTCTTATCCAAAATCTTAATCTGCTTTAGCCCAATCGCACGTTATAAGAAATTATCTGTCAAGAAAAAATCTATCGCGCGCCGGAAGGCACTCTGCGCATACCTTTTGTACTATTAGAGTCCGTACAGAGTAAAGTAAAAAACTATATACGTTCTTATATACGTATATCGGCGAACTTCATATGTCTGCGAAATATTTTTTTCTTATTTTTCAGACATGCAAGTTTCCTCATGATATTTTCCTTTACGGACGAGCACGTGGTAAATCAGCATTTTAAATTGCAATTAACAAATGCATGGGTGCCGGCGGGGATTGGATCTGGGCTGCTCGCGTAGAAAACTGCACGTCATAAAATTTTCTTGTCAGAATTTCTATTTCTTTCTTTCAGGTGCCGCACACTCAGAAATTCGCATTAGTACCTAAAACTACTATGTACACGGAAAATCAGTACTGAGCCTACGCTCATTTAATGCTTGACACATATGAATTACACTGTGAAAAAATATCCATGCTTAAGGAAAATAGTGATAAAAACTAACAAAACAAACTTGGGAAGAAATTAGCAAAATAACTACAAATTTAGGTTAATTTACTTAAATGTCGAAAAAAAGTATAAGTAAGCGTTTAGTTTTAATGCATAATGTATAAACTTCATTGTTTAGGTCGTAATTTGCGTTTACAATTACTTGATTCGTGCGGAAATTCAAACTCGCGACCCCCCGCGTCCCAAACAAACTCTTAATCACTGCACTACCCGGCCGTCAGTTGGATTTTATATGAATAAATATTAATCGCGTCCCACGTCCTTATCAGCGAGGTGCTCGCCGATCGGATTACGCCAGCCGTCCTCCATTTTGTTGATATCATAAGGCAAACACGTCCTGTGTAAGCGGCGTGGGAGAAATACTCATGGCCAAACACAGCCATCCACTAAGCTAAGTGGAGATGCACCATCAGTTCAACGTTTTACTACGTCTTTTATAGACTAAGGGTGGAAACGAGCTCACAGTCCACTTGATGATAAGTAGTTGCTGTGACCCATAAAATCAAATTTATATTATTAAGTGAACATCTCGTTTTCAGTAAAAAGGTTCTCCAGACTCATCATACAAAACTCAGCAGCATTTTTTTTGCTGGTATTCTGTGAGAGCGCTTTTTCCGATCGAGCCGATCCATTCGTGCTGTCGCCATATTATAGCTGCAGCATGGCTCTAACATGTCTGACATTAAAGCATTGAAAGTACTGTAATGATATAAACTGTTCGAAAGAAAATCTCCGATTGTGTGAAGATGTCCTTATGCCTATTACATATTGCGACCATTTAATAAATATACGTGGGCAAATATTCACTGAGCTGAGGATATTTGAGTAGCGCAACTGTACTGCCCTCCAGTTCGAATATCGGTCACGACGACCTCAACGACGTTTCAAGGGCGAATATAAAAAAAAACTTAAAAAACGCGCAGCTGTGATGATACTACTGGAAAAATTCATGAAATTATTGTATTGTTATCGGTTTTTAATACGTCTTTAAATTTTCCGATTATTCGGATGTCTCGAACTAAATGAAAACAAGTATAAAATTCCGTTACATTCATACTATACTAATGTAACATTAAAAAAAGATGGAGCCAGAGATGCAGAGAAAACTATTCCCTATACTGTTAGATCGTTTGTCACTTTCATTTCACAAAAAAGACTCGTGTTAATACAGATGACTTTCTTCCGTGCCAAGGCAATATTGTGTTAAGCCGTGCTGTTGTGAAATGTGCTACTTTTATGAATATTTTGCTAATATAATCGCGTATAATGCAGCTGTTTATATGTATAGTGGAGTTTATTTTGGATATCGATAAGAGTTATCGGTCAATGACTCCGTCGTCGACCGCATTTATATGACTTAACGACACGCTGCTTTGCGTGTGCTCATACTATGTGTATAGAGGTCATTTACTTATGTTATGCCTGCCTGCCTCGTTCGTCTAGTGGTTTAAGTAGTGCGAATGCTGATCATGAGGTCCTGGGTTCGAATCCCGGGCTAAAAAATCAATTATTGAGTTTTTCCGTTAACAAATTTTTTCAGTAGCTGCCCGGACTCAGGAACTTTGCGATGTCTCACCCCTTGCCTCGGAAAGCACGTAAAGCCGTTGGTCCTGCGCCTGATCTCTCTCCGGTTGTGTTGGTTTATCGTCCCATCGGATTATGAGAGTGAGGGAATAGATAGTACCTGTACCTGTGCTTGGGCATATACTTGGGCACTATAATCCTGTCCTGTGCCGATGGCTAGTCTCCTTTGAGGTAGACCGCCGTAACCGAAATTGGGTCTGGAGGACATTATTATTACTACTTTATTATTATTTATATTTTATTATCTTATTTTATGTAGTTTAAACTTACTAGCGGTCCAGTATTTTTAAATGTTGTCATTGCTTTGGTGTGCGCCGCGTACATACATTTCATACGTGGTAGAGCCATGCTGCAGTTATATTATTAGTATAGTTGTAGCACGAATGGATCGCCTCGACCGGGAAAAGGCCACGCTCTCACAGAATACCAGCGTGAAATGGTAGCTTAATGCTGCTGTGTTTCGTATGGTGAGTTTAGAGAACCGGAGACCTTTTTTACTGGAAACAAGGCATTCCATCTTAGTCCTCACGGGTGACAACGCATTTGCATTTTGATTTGTAATCGAGGATAGACGTAAATGTCTATGGGCCGCAGCAACCACTTACCATCAGGTGGACTGTGTGCTCGTTCGTCACCTTATCCTATAAAATAAACATACACGACATACACACATACACAAAAACTTAGTTTATGATAAGAAACCTTTCCTGCCTATGAGTCCATTGGAGTAGGCAACACAGTGGATGCACCTATTTCTGCTGCCGAATAGAAGTGCTAACATTGCTGTGTTTAGGTATGAAAGGTATAGACATTGACCATTGACAACCCCCGAAGTGACAATGCATTGGAACCTGCTTATTAATGCTTATTAAACTCGTTTAAGCTGCAATAGTTACTTACCATCAATGGACTTAGAATTCGCTTTTCACCTCAGTGTTATGACAAAATCTCACGCCTGTCATTCACAGCGGTAGGTAGTAAAAACGGACTTCTATTTGACACGACAATGACACTCCTCTCTCGCTCCTTTTATACTCCGAATCACTTCAGCTTTATTTAATTCATATTAAATCAATTCATCTCGTGGGAGTTTTCAGAGGTGGTTATTGGCTATTGAAAATGTAGAGAAGCGACAAATTTGTGTAACGTCCGGTAATGTATTTGCAAACCCGTCCGTCAAGACTAGCATTTATGGATTTATAGTTAATATGTTTCACAGCTCAGGACACAGAGGCGTTATAGCGCGAAAAGCGTTTCGGAAGCGGATCTGTGGGGAGCGAATACGTTCTGTTGCGTCACAGCAAAGTCCCGTTTGGAGTCCGCGGCGGAAGTACGACGCGGGGCGGCCACTGTGACGGCAAAGCGGCTACGTTTTATTTTTAATTTACCTTGCAAGTACCTAAGAGCCGTATTACCCTTGCGCTAATAAGCGCTTGTAAATTTCTTAGCACGCGGGCATTCTGAGTACGATCATCGCCGGCACCAATGAAGTTGTTAATTGCAATATTAAATACTGATTTCCCACGTA
Source organism: Parnassius honrathi (assembly GCA_018247895.1). NCBI lineage: Eukaryota > Metazoa > Arthropoda > Insecta > Lepidoptera > Papilionidae > Parnassius > Parnassius honrathi. The sequence goes on from DWHP01002513.1 coordinate 4,545, forward strand.
CTCCGCGATGAAGGAAATCATCATGAGGAAAATTGTATGTCTGAGAAATTTAAAATGTAATATTTCAGATACATATGAAGATCCGACAACACGCATTGGGGTAGACGTATATAAGTTGTAACTTAACTCTACTTTTGCAAGTACCATGTGACCATCGTACAGTGATGACGAATGTTTACTATTATTATCCCAAAAGGAGAAACGCAAAACGAAATTGAGATACTGTTACAGTTATAGCCTATAGCCCACTAAAACGACTACTAGCACACTTAAGGGTTTTTTTCTCATAGATTGTTTCATAGGAGGGCCTCGTATGCTTCATTTACCATAGTAGTTACACTTGATAGGCGGGTGGTTGCCAGCCCAGTCTCTTATTCTTTAGGTGTTATTTTAAGACGCTACTGCCCATCTCCTGGATTGTTTCCCTCTATCGCTTCCTACGGCATCCACGGCATAACGTGGTGTAGTTGGAAATAGTGAAATTGACTGCATGGTATAAATCGAAATCAAATTCTTTGGTAGATATTATCGCTGAACATATATATGTATAAAATTAACTCTTAATAATTTACTCGTTAGATCGCAACTTGATTACGCTTCTACCGTGTGGAACCCGATTCGACCCTAATATTAGATTTATAAGTAGGTTCGGCCTGGAATGTATCCAAAATAAGTTCCACAAAGGTTTAATAACATTCCCATCAAGTTTTGTAACTAATCTTGAAACCAGAGGTGTACACCGCGATTATTTATCGATACTTTGGTAAAATGGGGGGAGGAGGAGATTTTTGGATCAAGCGGCCATGTGCAGCAACAACACACTTGACTATCCCATACAATCTCAAACTGTGACTGTTCTGAAATAATGAAATTCTGTTAGTTCCTTAACTATACATTAGTAGATATTTTATGAAACTGGCGTGGTAAACGAACTTACAGCCCTCCTGATACTAAACTGAAGCAGAAACTTTTTTATTCAATATTGATTATAAACAATAGAAGCGACAGTAGCCTAATGACAAGGCGCGGACCCCGAACTCAAAAGGTTGTGGGTTCGAATCCACCATAAGACTACTGTGGTGAACCACTCCTAACACAAGCATTTTAATCTTACCAGGAATGGTTAAAGGGAATATTAGTAATGTTTAATAGGATTACTAATATTTAAAAAGAAAAGAGTAAAAAAACAATTATTGAAAGTCAAGTTTTTTCATTTACCCCTGGTTCACAAAAAACCTCTGTCCTGTTAAGAACCAACAAGAAACCGAGCGGGACTTCAAATAATAGCTTACAATCATGTATATTACAATTAACAACATAAAACATTATTAAAAATAGCTTGGTAGCTATCACCCTTCCCAGGGGTTATTATCATCCATAATTTCCTTAATATTATAATAACCCTTTTTATACAAACCCTTTTTATACAAACTTAGTTTAATAAATGGTTACTGCAGTCCACGGACACCTGCAACCAACTTCAAACAAAGAAAGGTTTAGATGCTTGCACTTCTGCGCCATAAAATGTCTCCCAGCCTGTAATTATACCCGGCTCCTTATACCTGCCTATGCTCAGGACGGTCACGACACACACACACACACACACACACACACACACACACGCACGCACGCACGCACAGACGCACGCACGCACGCACGCACGGACGCACGCACGCACGCACGCACGCACGCACGGACGCACGCGCACACGCACGCGCACACGATCACACGCACACACACGACTTTTATAGGCTATATAATGTTAAAACAAATCACATATAATATATTATTATATTATATGTGATTTTTTCATCAGAAGCATCTTTTGCAAAAACCCACAAAAAGGTGGATATCCTTCAGACGTCCTCAACCATGTCAGTATTTGGATTATGTGTCATTTGGTGAGCAGATAGTGCCAATTGTTGTTCATTTAAATGGAATCATAAAAAATTGTTTTGTCTTAATTGCGTGGGAGAGGCACATGTCCGTGACCACGCATGCTGTTGTGCTCATCCATTTATTTAAATTTATTGAAGTGGGAATGTTGTCAAGTTAAGTAAGTAATCAAATTAGGAATTTAATTAATTCTAATTAAGATTAATTTGGTTGATTATAAAGTTATTTAGTATCAAAAAAATGTTGTTACAAAGATTAGCAATTTTTGTTATTTAGCAGCCAGATGCCTTAGACGTATGTAGCGTGGCAACAGGCGGGGAAAATCCTATACAGGTGTATGGTGTTGGTTCCGGTGAGTAGTGGTTTACCCATTTTGATTTCTTTAAAGAAAAGCAATACAGTCCATCTAATGGTAAGTGGATAATGTGGCCCGTATACTACATCTATCCTCGATTAAGAATCCAAATGCACAATGCGTTGTCACCTTTGAGAACTAAGATGGAATGCCTCACCCCCACCCCCCTTTTTTTTTGAACCGACTCATTTGTGCTACAACTATAATATAACTGTAGCGTGACTCTACCGCACACATACGAGTAAAAATATAAAACCACTGATAACTGAGGGAAAGTGAGACAGGAGATAAATGGTAGGGCATTTAAAGAAGCTTTGTCTTATTCGCCACGCCCGACAGACGGTACATAATCATTCTAAGAGTTTCATCTGTTTTAGTTTTATAAAACTTACATCACCCACTAGACGAAACTCGGTAAAGGAATGTTTTGGCCGTCACAACAATGCAAATTAGCTAATAGCTAATATTGTGTAAGGATGTCCTCATTCTATATCCGCTACCCTACACGTTATGCTACGCGACAGACGGAAACTGAAGCAGGAAATGGGCAGCCGCATTCTCCTGATTACAACACAAAATTATAAAAAATGCGGTTGCCTACCCGACTTCAAGCGTGGCAACTGTGGCGCGATTCTCCCTATGAGTCAATCTATAGGACGGTATAAGTCTACTTACCGCATAACTTCTTTGTGGAATCGACTACTACCAGAGATTTTTCCGACTTCTTCCGGAACCTCCAAGGAAAGAGCCTACTCCTTTTTAAAAGATCGGCGACGCATCTGCGATTCCCCTGGTGTTGCAGTTGTTCACGGGCGGCGGTAATCACTTACCATCAGATGAGCCGAATACTCGTTAGCCCCACCCCCTCTATAAAAAAGAAAGAAAAAAGAGGCCTGTGTGCACCAGTGAACTTTTATATGCTGTAATGTAAGCTTCATTTTAACGAATAATAAATAATGCTAATAGCTGTTCTTTTCAAAAGTATAATATGACCGAGTTGGTACATTAAGTTCTATAGCTTACACGTTCCTTATGAAGGCTGCACCAAACTCGTTAGCGAGTGGTTAATGAATGAGAGGCTGACATACTTAGCAACAACGTATTCGTACGAATGTCGCCTCTTCTAATGCACGTAGGTAAGGTATACGTATTCGTCTAGATTGCGTTTGCAAATTTTCTTCATCATGTAACGTGTAATTTGTGCTTATGAGATATGATGTTTTTGTTGAGATGTGTAAGTTTTTTCTTTTATTGAAATATTAGTGCACCAATCATACACATCATGTAATCCACAAAGGAAAAGTGTATTTTTTTTTATTATTTATTTATTTAAGCTTTATGTAACAAAGGTACAAACGGTGGACTCACTTGTAATACCATTTTGCATTTTCTACCAGCCAACAGAAAAGTCAGTGGAAGATGTTTTCATTGCAGTGGGCTAGGGTGAAAAACGTAAAACACACACACACGCTCGCGCGCACGCACGTATGTATGTAAATTAATCATAATATAATAGATAAAATATTTTATAAAAATCAACTTTTTAGGGAATTTTCTCATTACTAAGAAAAGCGGATTGTGTGATTATCTTACATAATATTATAACTGTGCCGTCTGAAAACGATTACAAATACATTAGAGTACAAGGAACGAACTTGCCATTATCATTGAAAAAAGATAGTAGCGTTTAGTAATCACTATTGGAACGAGTAAACGTTCCAAATGCGATTAATACAATGAATAAATTGAAAGAAAAATTATATCCTAATGATTACAAAGGTGGTTAAATTAATAATTTTGTACAACCGAGTTCAATACGACCGAATCAATGTATTCGAAATCAATTAAATACGCATTATTTAAGAATTATTTATTATAATATATCGAGCTCACAAGCTACTGCCCAGATCTTGATGAAATTTATAAGGGACCACACGAGAAGCACCAGTTCGTAAATAAATAAAAATATCATCAAAATCGGTTCACCTAGAAAAAGTTCTAAAGCAACACATAATAAAACATACAGTCGAAATTGAATATCTCCTCCTTTTTAAAAATAACGAAATGGAAACTAATTGTAATATTATTGATTTATTGAATCACGAAATCTTGCCGCCATGCTACGCAGAAAGCTAGGCGGTATTACTGGGTAATTAGTGGTTACGTATTTGTAAATAGAATTTATACAATAAATTTTTCCCTGTACTCGTCCCAGGAAATTATTCCCTAAAACGTTTTTGCAAACTGGGCTGAGGACCACCTTTGTCAAAGAATCGGGTCTCTATTCTCTGATGCTGAGATCAAAGCAGCCGGAGGTTGGAAATCACAGCATATTGAAAACCAAATACCATCTTCATCAACGACATTCCTTCGGGCAAATAATGGTCCCAATATTTAGAATTTATCAGTCAGCCTACGGCGATTGAGAATAAATTTCTACTCTGTCGAAGCATTGACTGAAAATGTATAACATATAACAACATTTTTTATCAAGGGAATTTTGATCCGATACAGTCATGATCGTGATGCGGGTTCATTATTTGAAACCGGTTTTCTGGTAATCATTCAATCTGAGCCGATCACTTTGGCATTGTAATATTTGATTACGAATCCTATGATGGGTTATAATAAACGTCTATATGTTGATAACACTAATGCCGATTGTTCATGTAGCGCATGCTCGCTATGAAGCTCTGCTGAGTAGAGACACTGCAGGGATGCACGATGCTCAGTACTCTGCTCGAATCTGTAAGCGGACCATTACGCCATTCCTGGTAACAGATAGTAGAATTAAAAAAATTGTGTAACCGATTTCAATATAAGTAAAATGAGAACGTCATCACTGTATTTATGATAACTCAAAAACTACTGATCAGACCTTGATCAAATTTATATAGGACCACTTTAGAGTCACCAGCTTTCAAATAAATAAAGAATTATTACCAAAATCGGTCCAACATCATTCACACATAAAAAATACAGTCAATTTGAACAAAGAACCTCCTCTTTTTTTGTAGTCGGTTGAAAATAAAGTCGAACGCAATAGACATTATTCTATTAAATAATTACAAGGTTATCAGGTGTTGAATGAGGCTTTAAGTTTATCGAATGTATCGCAAATGAAAACGCATCAAGTGGCCAGAGATTACGATAAGCCAATTGTAACAACAAAAGGCAGTGCTACTGCGACGGAAGAAATATTTAACTAGACCGAAACATATACAACAGTATGAGATGACTTTCACCATCATGAGATCATGAAATCGTCGAGGGCTTTGTCTTCGTCATCGTCGTCGTCAGCATTATCCAAGTCTTCAATGACCAAGTCCGTGGTTTCATTTTTGAGCTCATGCATACTTAGTTATAATTAATTGTACGAGTTTTTGTTGGAGTATATTTTGAGTTGGTTTAATGGCCAAACGGTGCACAGTTAGAGAGAGCATTTGGGCATTCCTTTCGATCCAGTGCGTGGCACAGTCCATTGCATATTAATTATTTGATCAGTTTTCTGGCAATCTTTCAATTTGATCCGATCACTTTGACATTGTATTATTTAATTGCAAATCCTTCGGCTGATAATAAATTCCTGTATGTAGATCACACCAAGGTCGATTTTTCGAGTGGCAAATGATAATGCTCTGACGGGGATGTAATATAAAGAGATACTTGAACGCACGAGGCTCAGTACTCTGCTTGGATCTATAAATGGACAATTACACCATTCCTGGTATAAATGAGCCGTTCCCAAGGCGACGCACGTTATCGTAATAAAGAATTGCAGGGTTAAGTGTTGAATGTGGCCTTGGGTTTATCGAACGTATCGCAAATGAAAACGCATTAAATGGCTAGGTATATAATAAACCAATTGAAACAAGTGCTACTGCAAGAGAAAAAAAATTCAGGAAGACGGACACACGGAAAACACTTTGAGATGGCAACCACTATTATGAGATCATGAAATCTTCGAGGGCTTCGTCTTCATCATTGTCATTAACATCGTCGTTGTCAGCGTCAGCCAAGCCTTCCTTGTCTTAGTCCGTAGGTCTGTTTTTATGCTCAACTTCTAAAACTCTATTTTGCATCGTTTTAATTAATTTTCTGAGTTCATGTAGGAGTATGGAGATTTTTTGGTTTGTTGGTTTAGTGGCCAAATATTGCACGGTTAAAGAGATATTTTGAACCTCGTGTGTAGCTTTTGTAATATGTGTCAAATGTATGTACTCTTTTTGTAAATACACTAAAACATTGTAAAATATTGCATCTATTTCATTCAACTTCAAAGATTTATACATTACAGATGCCAGTGTCAGTCTTACATTTGGATCCTCTATATAGCCATTACACTTGGTTCTGATACACAAGGCCGCGATAAAGGAATTATCTCCAGAAATGGTCTTCAGGGTTAACAATTCAACGGGAGTAAATCGACACTCGGCCAGAAACTCCTGTCTCTTTTTATAAATTTCTAAAGAAATTGCGGTCCCGTTGATGGGGTTTTGTTGGTATTCGGCGAGCACTTCTAAATTAAGCATATTTTCCGGACAGCCATAGTCTAAATCATCGTCCTCGTCGCGGGAGGATGAATACAATACACGCGGCGATGTTTTTGTCCGGTTCGAACGCGCAGTGGATCCAACCGGTCGAGGAGAAGTATGAATTGAAAATAGATCTCGTTCGGACACAATTGACGATGAAGTACAGCGAAAAGATTTTAGACTAACGATTGGGTACGCAAAAATTGGAGGCCGAAATAAAGAAGCGATTGTGGTGTGAAAAGTTGCTAAGCTAGAGTAGAAATGGGCAATCGCTCTGGTAGAAGCGCGCGTCAATTACAATGTGAGGTGTGAAGCGGAATTGCGAGTTAGAAAACATAAAGGGGTTGACAAACATGACGCTGGCAGAATTCGGCTTGAACGTGTTGTTGGCTCATGATAACATTTCACAAAACGAAAATATGCGCGCCAACATCGAGTGAGTGTGCACCAGGTTGGTGCCAGAGATGACGAGTCAACCCAACAAATTACGCTACAATAAACACTATTTGTTCGCGTACGAGTACGATTTCAATCGGCCGGCCGACGGTGCGAAGGACGCGCGATCAACGCGAACGAGACAACCCCGCGACGTGACCGTTGGCACGGCGCGGCGGTGTGATGAGCGCTTATAATCTTACCCTCACATGAAGTAGCTACTTTACGCTGAGATAATGCTTCTTTTTACGCAATGTAATTTAATTGAGAACTTAGTTTAAAATAAAAGTTTATCAGTTTCCAGTGTAAGCTACGTGAGGGTATTACGGTCGGTCACCTTCAGCTTTACCGCCCTATAAAACCAAAACTAGGAGGAGGACAGAGACAAAAGCACGATGCCGTATAATATAATTTATATATTAAGATAAAATATCAAACACGCTTTGGCAATAATTAAGAACACTTCGAAAAATGAGCTTAAAAAAAACTAACAACACTAGACCATACTAAAATCTACTAAAATATTTATTATAATGCCAAGTGTCCAAATGGCGTCGATAAACCAGATCCCTTTTGACCCTTTATCATTTGACCGATTGACCGATGAAGAGCCTTCGTATCACAAAACTATTTATGCAAACAAGACTGTAGTTATAAGTGACCATATTAATCGGATGACAATATTACCCTCATATTATATTAATATTTAATACACAAAACAATGCCTCAGTGGTTTGCTTTATAATTTTTTGCTTATTTTAACTCTTTTTGGAATTTTTTTACTTTTGCGAATATCTGTGGTTTGCTTTATTTATTTTAATCTAATTAATATAAATATAACTAATAGTACAGAAGTTTTTAATAGGATAGGGTGACAAACGAGCCACATTCCATCTGATGGTAAGTGGTTGCCGTGGCCTATCGCGCGATCTCGAGGATAGATGTAGATGTCTATGACATCTACGTCTATCCTCGATTACGAATCAAAATGCAGATCTGTTGTCACCCGTGAGGACTAAGTGGAATGCCTCGTTTCCAATAAAAAGGATCTCCGGTTCTCTCACCATACGAAACACAGGCTACTATTTGACGCTGGTGTTCTGTGAGAGCGTGGTCCCTCCCCGGTCGAGCCGACCCGTTCGTGCTACAACTATACTTCTAATATAACTGCAGCGTGGCTCTACCACGTAAAACTTTGGCCGTGTTTCGAATGTCGTGTTGGATTCCCGTTCCATTTAACTATCAGTGCGACCGCGAAGTAGAAAGACGTGCATTTGTGTTTGCACACACAATCGTGTACTGGGCATACGACTATTTTCCGTTGACCTTGCATGCCTTGCCTAATTCCGATCTAAAGGACATTATATAATAAATATACTATATTAGAGTGCGTAAATAAATATGAACCAGCGTTTAACATTTTCAATTAAAAACAATGAAATTCTATCGAGAGACAAAACTTGCAACAAAATTTTTAGAAAGAAAGTGTAAGCGTTGGGATCTCATTCCAATTTCTCTCACTCCCATTGTTGACAGTATTGATGGATAAAAAAGTCTGTAACTAAGCTTTATACCAATGATTCAGTACTTTTTGACGATTTCAACGCTTTTTTCGCATATGTGAATTCCCATTCGCCATATTTCAAAAAATACGTCAATCTTAGATTTTGCTGACGTATGGATAATATTTACCATATAATGGCGGTATAAGAATATCGGGTAATAAGTATTGGCGGTAAATCGTCCCGTGAGTGTCACAGGAGGCGACAAAGGGAAACTATAAAACTGGATGAGCAGCAGCATCTTTCAGATGACAAATCAAAACTATACAAAATTGCGGTTGCCAAGCTGCCTGCCAAGTGTTGCAACTATGAGAAAATCACCACGATGTGGCAATCTATATATGATTTTATAAGCTGCAATGGATAGATGAATGGATATTTTGAAAATTTTTTTAGATTTTGATTACACAGTATTGAGAGATTGAGAGAGATTGATTGAGAACGGGTCCTCCCCTCTGTTGCTCGTCGGGTTGGATTACTATAGGCCATAATATATTTGACCTTCGTCTGGGCAACTCAGGGCCGTAACAATTCTGGTAGCAGAGCGTGGTTGTTCCCCAGTAGCGCCCGGCCGTAATATAGTGATTTTTTTGTTTTGTTAACGGAGAGGTGGCAGGAACCACGCACGTTAGGCTACCATTTCAGGTAGCAGAGCGTGGTTGTCCCCCGGTAGAGCCCGGCCGTAATATAGTGATTTTTTGTTTTGTTACCGGTGCGGTAGCTAGAACATTCCCGTTAGGCTACCATTCTGGTAGCAGTTTCTTGTTCCCCGGTCGCGCTCGGCCAAAATATAACAATTTTTTTTGTGTTGTTAGTGGGTAGAACGTATGACCACGCCCTTTAGGCTGAGCAAACAGGAGTGTTGTTTGGGGTTAGGTACCTACGCGTCAGATATTATAATAGATTAGAGTAATTATAATAGTTTAAAATTGCCGAAGGGTCGGTAATAAAGGGTCTGGGCGAGGCATCTTTGTTGACCGACGGTAGTGTGTACTTGCCGTGTAGTGTAATTGGAAAAAAATATTGACATCCTTATTTGTAACTGTTGATTA
>DWHP01002514.1:0-14378 GCA_018247895.1 Parnassius honrathi
GTATGAGGGCGACCAGAGCGAGCTGCATCTTTGACATCAAAATTCCCGGACTGAAAACGTCACTGACATTGCATTAGGTCCAATTTTTTTTCGCGGCTTGAGTCACATTTTCCCCTTTTTTGCAATAAAACTTCAGAATGTATCGAATTTCTTCGTTAGATTTACTCATTTTGGCAGACAGAAAAACAAATGAAAAATGGCTTGAGTGTTTTTTTTACAAAGAGTCAAAGAGATTTTTTTTTTCAATTTTATACAAACAAAATACGAAGAAACTTTTTTCCCGACTTCACGATGAAGTTTTTTTTAACTTTCATTCGAATTGTTTACTTTGTGGTTATTGTTTTGCACAATAACCGCACCATAAAAAGTCATCATAGTGGTCAGATTAAGTCTTCGAAATCGTAATAAAACACCGAAACCGCACAATCGATATTTCAACAAAAAATATATCTTGATCCCTGGAGCGGTTGATCGTCTCAGCTGGAGCTAACATTTTTCCAAATACCTATCCAAACTTATCTTGTATTCCGCGGTGTGATTGTGTTTTAACAGGAGTTCACGTGTCAAGAAAGATTCTAATACAATTGAGAAAATAAAATGAAAGAAAAAATTTTAAGCTATAAATATAAAAGTAACAAATCTTAGGAGGAACGATGTCAAACCATGTTTGTTACTTCAGTATCAATGCACTTTCAAGTTCACAACGTGAATATATTATACGTAAATACATATATGTAGTTACTAACATCACGATCATAAAAATCAGGTACGTGCGACAACACTCATATTTAGATGAACGCAACAGAGTTCGAATTATATTAGGTCCTATAGAACTGCGAATTTTTGTTAAACGTTTCGGAAAATAAACTTAAATTTTTAATTGTTTAAAGTATTGATCATCTATTGTTGAAGTGCCCTGACCATTTCTATCGCTGTTCTTTGATGGTTTCGCGTTAAAAAAAGCCTGGCGATGGTAAGACAATTTTCACCACCACATCGAAGTTGAAGTGTCTCCCTCAGTATAAAGTCAAAATTCAATCCAAAATTCGAAATAAAATAGAAATGAGATTTGCAATACGTTGTATGGTTCAGTGATTCCAGGCAGAGCTTTGTAATTTTAAGATAGTCTGTTGTGCATTATATGGACGAGCAGTGTCGTGGAGAAGTAGTGGACTATTAGACTTTTGACGAATATCGAAATGCAACTCGTAACTCATCGTTTGCAATTCTTAAATGCACATACTTTTGCAATAATTTTACAATGTTGGACAACCTAACAAGTAAATAATTGTTATGCCAGATTTCAGGCCGTAATTAATAGAGAGCATTGGTGAAGAAAATTGTAACGCTACAAAGTAGTGTTGACGATTAGACGGCAAGAGGAGTGTAAAAGATTAAATGGACCACAGAAAATAATTTTAGTCGTATAATTTTTACTACAATAGGACAATTGTTAATTTCCTTTACGAATAATATGATCTTAAGATTTGGGTCCAATAGACACTTGGAGTTTTGATATCTAGTATCTACTGAGACTCATTAAAATTATGTCAATTATGTCTCAATCGGGACCAAGACCTAATATAGTAGACCCGCGGTAATCCGACAAACGTTTTGCAAGACGGTGTCGGATTATCAAATTTATCGTTCTATAGAGTACTGCCACAGCCCCCTTGTAGCCCGAATTTTTTTTAAAAAGAGTACCATGTAATCCGACAAATTATATATCAAATATTACATAACAAAAAAAGTCATGTAATGCAGAATGAAGTAAATGATGAATGTCCGCTAGGCTGCAACCCCAACACTTAAACTGAGATAATGGCCTGAAATAATCCTAAAACCTGTTTGTCCACGTATTGGCGAAGAACAACCCCCCCCCCCCCGGTGGATTCATTTAAGGCATGCCGGATTACCGGGGGGTCTACTATATAAGTTCATAAGACCATACGAAAAATTTAGGGGAAAATTAGATCAAAAAACAATTTCATTAGCTAGTACAGTTTATTAATATTAAGTTGTTCATTATTTATTCTTTCATTTAATAATAAAATAATTAACAGAGCGCAAGTTTGTTCGTACAATCCACAATTGCATTCACACACCAGCTGTTAGCAGAGCACGAAATGCGCACCAGTATTAAATTCCAGATCTAGGTCATAGCCGAAGTTCCGGATTTTTTTTCGCAGAAGAAATAATCCATATACGGAGTGTGGTGTCATCATCAGAGCAGCTAGTCGCGATGGTTGTTGTCGCGACAAAATATTAGGAGATGATGCTTACCTATTTCGACAACTCAGCTAACCCAGGCGAACACGAACTACGAACTTCTTTGCAAGTTCAACTAACATCGTATTACAAGACAGCTAAAACTTTGATAAAAAAACATGTATTTCATAGGAATCAAGCATAAGAGAAACCACCTCTCTATCTCATCGTGTAAGTGTCGGAAGATTTTTTTACGGAAAGGGTCAGATATTCTAGGAATCTCATCGCATCATCAATGTCATCAACACTATTGAGGTCACAGCTGGACAATGCGCCAGCTGGTCGCATTTCTTATAAACGTAATGCTGATCAGCTGATGCTCTTTCATTTACCAGAAGCTATAAAATTCTCAGACCGGCCACAATAAGCAGCGTGAAAGTTCGAGATGTACTGCAAACGTTTATGCTGTATTTGACGTTTACGATAAACCTGGACAAGGGCTCATAGTACGACCATGCCCAGTGATGAAAATCAGAAGACTTTTGTAACTGCCTACAAGTACTTATAATTGTCATACAAAACAATGTTATGTATTTTATGTTATCTATTTACGAAAAATGGTTAAAAATTATACGTCTCTATGGCCAGCCTTTTCAAATTTCCTTTTACGTAATTTTAACAAGGTTACTCTGATATAACTCGTAGAATGATTAAGAAATAAAACATAAATTATTCGATAAGTCCACGCCTTAAAAGTTGCGTAAGTAATGAATATCCATTATTCAATTACATACATTAAAAAAAACTCTAATGTGTTTTAAGACTAAACTTTATCTTGATATTTTCTTTAAGAATAGCAATTATTTGAAGTTTTGTTGTAAGTAAAACGATCTCGTTTCGTTACGCTGCAAATACTACGCGGCCTTCAAAAAGAAATATAGATAGTGACGAACTGAACTGAGACGACACTATGTTAGATAAATACGCCAGGGAGTGAAGGCAGGCAGAAGAGCGAAGGTTCACAACGTATCTAGGATCTGATATGATCTAACCGTTATAATTCTCTATAATATAGGCGACCACAGATCGGTAAACACAGCATTTGTTTTTTCAAAGTTTCAAATTCAAAGTTAACAAATGAACATTTACACAATACTAGACACGATGTAGTGTATGACCTAGTTGGTAGATATATACTTACATGCAATTATTATTCATTAATGTGACCACGATTATGAGGCAACTGCGTAAATATCACAGAACCTGACAACGGAGCGCGGATTTTTCCGTCGAATCTCCTCTGTCAATTCCTATTAATTCTATCTACCAATTCCTTTGGATAGGTAAAATCACTATATACCTATTTCCTCCATAAGAATCAGTGCACCCAGTGCTGTTATCGTTTGAAGGTTAAGAGAGTTATTGTCATTATAGATCATGAGGCGTATCATCTTAGTCCTGATCCTGAGGGATGACAACGCATCTTTAAATTCTTAGGCTTACTTTGTGTCCATGGACTTGGGTACCCACTAACCATTAGGGGGATTAGTTTTGTCTAAATAAAATTTAATTTTATTATACATAACATATAATGTACCTAATACACGCTAAGGTGGACACTTCAACGATTGATACACAGTAACGCTTTAAAATTCCGGTTTTACACGAAAGGACTTCAAAACGCGCTCGGTCAACAATGATCCGTGTGACGCCACGCTATTCGCAATTATGACCGTACCCGTAGCGGCGTCCATTGGTGAAAGTCGCATACCTAAGTACGTTTCCGAACAATAAACTGGTCCTGTCAGGCTCAACCCGACCGACCAGTTGCCGTCAATTTATTTGTTATTTAAGTAACAATATAGTCACATATGTGAATCGCTGTGGTACCTACTCATTCCTCTTAATTAATGATTACTATTGATGGATAAGTTTGCTTACTAATAAAATGTTTTTGATACTCTGTTGAATAGTCGCAGTAAAACAGCTTAGCAAGTAAATAAATTAATCCCACAATTGAGCGCGACCCTAAATCATTGTATTCGTACACTTTGAGAGTTTAGTAAATATGTAAATAGTAATATTTAACGTGTCAACCGATACTCGTGCACAAATTATTAATTAGTTTTTAAAAAAATACATACAAATTAGCCGTTAAATAATATCAAGCTAAAGGGAGAGACAATATAAAGATATGCAAGTTGCCTCACGTCTCCTAAACGTAAAGCATGTGATTAATCTGAACTCGCAGTTAACAATTTCATTAGTGCCGGCGGGGATCAAACTCGGGTTGCTCGCGTACTACGAAATTTACGGCGAATACATTCAATGAAAACAAACCCTTAATCGTCAGTAGTTAAGGTTTATGTTGTTTAGTGTCCAATAAAGCTTTGTGCGCCAATGATGACTTACACGTCCGAAACGTGGGCTTGCACTGCTCGTCGTATGAGGAAGCTCAGTCACTTAGCGAACAATATAGGGCTATGGTGATAGCGAGAATATACATAAAACATAGACACTCATGCCTGTCACCCAGAAGGGTAGGCAGAAACTACGGACTTCCATTTGGCACGATCCTGACACACTATCTCGCTTCCTTTACATCCATATATCTATCTACGCATACACGCTCTTCGGTTAAGCGTATTATTAATGTGGCCCATTTTTAAATAAAGAATATCTGGTGAACCATAAGAGTAACCGACATAGGTCAACGGATAACAATGCAAAATAATTTAAAAAAAACTGCGACTGCATCACTCGTTTGCTAAGCGTGGCAACTATGGCAAATGCCAGAAAAAACTTATTGCTTCTGTAGATGGCGGTACAAGCATCTCCTCAGATGTATAATAGTCACACTAGCGGCAAGCAACAACGACGTCACGAACGCGAGATATCGGATACTGCGATTGCCAAGCCGACCACGAAGTGCGACGGTGAATGCAAAGCCGCCTGCAGCGAGAGGCCCACGTCCAGTAGTGGAGTTTTACGTGCCTACTTAAAATAGTTAAGGGTAATTAATTTCTTCAAATGTCAGGATTAGCTCATTTTAAAAGTACAACTGCTTTTACGCGCATTATAAAGTATCCAGAAGTATGCTACAAAGTTTACGAGCAATGTGCCGCCTCAATGTCTGCTACTTCGCCGTGAATCTCACTTTATTACCTTTAAGAAATTTCAATGTGACTTATGTATGTTGATTAATGTATACGTAATAGCAATTAAGGAATCATACCTACTCCTTATAAATAAATAAAATAAAAATTGTATTTAATCATAAGTTAGCGAATTCTGAAGGTCACGTATGAAGGGACGACCCAGACGAAAGTTTATAGACCAAATTAGCGATATATTGAAAATGGATCGGATTAAGAGTACACTTAACCTTCTAGAATGTATGCGTAAGTATATGGATGTAAAGGCGGAGAGATGTGTGTCAGGATCATGCTAAATAGAAGTCTATAGTACTCTGCCTACTCCTTTGGGTGAAAGGCATGAGTGTTTATGATTTATGATTATGATTGCCTTTGAAGATACATATGGACAGTACGCGTGATGGAGTTGTATAGGAAATCCACCAACCCATCTCGTACCACGGGCGTCATACCCGTCCGCTCAAGAAATAGCAAAAAATAACGGCTTCCTATGAAGCATTTACGGTCTTTTAAATGCTAGAACTAAAATATACTAATTGATTAAGATAGAGGCATTGGTTTTCTATCAGTTTATTAATTATGAGTTATTTATTTCGTGAAAAGATATTCTACAATTCTGAACACACACTATTTATGTAGGCGATACAACTACAGGTGACCCCTAAAATATAAATTAATTCTCTTTCCTGATCAATGAACTAGAATAAACATTTACATACTAAATTAAGATTTTGATTCCCAAGACATTAGCGGTCCCACGGTCAACAGCGATAATAAGTGTTTTAAGTAAGACATTTAAATTTTTCTAAAATTGTACAAGTGTCGGTAACCGTGACGCGTGAAAGCATGCCACGACATTTGCGGAACAAAAAGTAACGAGCTGTTCCATTAATTTAATTTTTAATAATATGTGAATCTGGTCCAGTTTATACAACGGTTTTGTTGTAAGATTTGAAGTTAACTCCTACTAACTAAAAGAAAATAAGTTGAATAAAAAGTCATCAAGTCAGGATACAATCGACGTTAGATTCAGTTTATAGTTTCCGACACAGCTCAGAAGTTGTACCGTTAGAAGTCTAACAGGAGGATTTATACTAGAGATGCGCCGAGTAGCACTAGCCGAGTTACGAGTACCGAGTTTTACTCGGTTCAATTTTTTTTCGAAACATGTAGGTACTCGACCGAGTAACTCGGTTCAATTAAATTCCTTTTTTCGGGCGCGTAAACAAGTACAAAAAATAGAGCGCGATGATCCTAAAAGCCCTATTGCTTTAGAATTAGATCGCTATTTAAAAGAACATTTGTGGGCAAAAGACAAGAGTCCTTTCGAGTGGTGAGCAGGACACCAAACAAGGTATTTAGAGCTGGCACGTTTAGTAGGAGTGTTTCTATGTGCACTTGCAAGCACCGTGTATAGCGAGCGATTATTTTCGGAGGCTGGTGACGTCTACGAAGAAAAAGGAATTGGCTGTCTCCAGAACGTGCAGAGAGCCTTGTGTTCCTGCATCATAATTTACGTTTATTAATTTTAAATGTTGATTTTTTTCATTAAACTGCTCCTAATTTTGTCTCATTACTACTAATTCATTACCATCACTGTGATCGTCAAAGATTTCCCAAATTAATAATAAATACTTTTTGATTAACACTGTTGTTTTAATTATATCGATCTACGAAAATATATTCCTTTATTTAAACCGAGTATACTCGGAATTTAAGCCGTATTAAACCCGCCGAGTACCGAGTGTTAACCAAGTACTCGGCTCATCTCTAATTTATACCTGGTAGAGCCATGCAGCAGTTTTGACCGTGTAGCGTTGTAATAAGACTCGTCACAAGGAAACAAATCAGAAGATGATCGGCATTCTTCCTAATAATAACAACTAAAAAATAAAAATACCACCGCCTGACAAGCGTGGCAACTGTTGGGAGGCTTATGTTGAGCGGCGCACTTTTGATAAGGCTGTAGTGGTATTGGTTATCTATTTTTAACTGATTTCAAAAAAAGGAGGAGGTGCTCAATTCGACTGCATGCTTTTTTGTGGGGGGTTACCTCGGAATTTTTTTCTTGGTGAACCGATTTTATGATTCATTTTTTATTTGAAAGCTGATGTCGCTCATTGATCCCATATAAGAATTTAACCGGTAGTTTTTAGTTATACTTAATAAAGCGTATTTAATTGACTTCAACTACAATGATGATGTTCTGATTTTATATATATCGAAGTCGGTTGTACAACATTTTTAATTTTACCTCTTGTTAACGGTAGCTAGTTTTTTTTTAGATTATTTATAGGATTCAGATGATGGACGACTCAGATTATTTAAATCTATATAAGTTTTCTTCGTGAATTTTGGGATTCTAGGTATTCAAGAGGTCTTTATTAGGTACGCAAAATTACAAGATTGTAGTTTAAACTTTTTGAGTTATAGGGGGTTTCAAAGTAGATACAAATGGTTCGCGTAGATTACGAACACACACGGTCGATGCGAAGTACTTTTCTTTTACGAACTTGGGTAACAAATTGCCGTGTGTCTAGATCTTGGGGCCACAGTAACGTAAAGGCATCCGACTCAACATATTGTTAAATTACGTTGTTGTCACAGCCACAGTGGCGTCTTATACCATGCGGCTGCCGAATTTTTCTAATTATTTAAAGATTTTTTATTCATACATAAATAAATAATGTGTAAAAGAACAAAATAAAATAATATTTAAAAGCCTGGTATATTTTTAGATTTAAAATACAAATTGAATAATATTAAAGTACCTAAATAAGCATTACGTGCTAACACGCATATTATCATTGCATTGTAATAATATACAGATAGATTATTCATACACCGCTACTACTCAGCGACGTTGTGAGAATATCCACTAAAATATACCTAATAATAATTTGAAATCGATTACACACTAGATTTGCATTCTACCTACGCATATAATTCATAACACATGTTAGTTAAAGTTATTGTACACAAAACGATGGAGATAACTAGTGCGAGTTTTAAGGAGGTAACGGTTATGTCGAGGGAATTTCAAAAATCGGTGGGCCACACACTGTTCGACGCGATCGTTTCACCATGCTAAAACATGGCAACATGTTTAACTTTTATGACTTTCAATTTATTGACTACATAAGCAATTTTAATGTTGCTACTTTTAGCTTCACTTTAGCTTACGATTATAGTTATATTACGTTAGTAAACTGAAATGGCAATGCGCTGGCCATATAGTTCGAAGAATCGACAACCACTAGTAGACAAAGTGTAGGGCGATCCCTTCTAGATAAAGTGACAAGTGATGAAGTGTGATGCAGGAAGTCGATGGATGCAGGATAGTTCAGAATCGTGCTTTGAAGTATTTCTTGGGGTAGGTCTACGTTCAGTAGTGGACTTGTGATGGGCCGAAATGAATGAAATGATAATCCTAGTAATAATATACACTGGAGATATTTTAATTCGTCGCATAGAATCTTCGTTTTTTGTAGAATGAGAATGACAAACGAGCACATTGTCCACCTGATGGTAAGTGGATCCTATGGCCCATAGACATCAAGCCCTAAGAATAAAAATGCAGATGCGTTAAAACACTTGGAGATGAAAGAGACGATGGAATGCCTCGTTACCAGTAACAAGGGTTTTAATAAGTTAATAGTTAGTAGTCAGTTAATAGTTTTTATCGTGGTATCAGGCGCAAGCCAAGGAATAGTGCACTAATCATCTTGGTATATCAAAGGCGTGTGGAAAATGGGTGTCGAGTGTGCTCACGCCGCACGAAAAGCACCGACACGTTTGCCGTACATGTGTGCTCGTATTGCCATTAGTTTTTGAACTTTAGTAGCAAGAACAAAGAGGTTTTGCGTCGAATTGTTACTGGAGATGAGATTTGTGGTCATCGTTATGAGAGTCTGATCAGAACTCGATGCAGTGGTACGAAAAACGTCATACCTACCTACCCCAAAAAGTTTCAATCGACCGGAAAATTCGTAGTTAGTTTCTATTTTTTGGTGAAAGTTAGATATTCTGAAGGAATCATTTTGATTAATTAGAAAGTAATGGGTATTCAAATTAGAAAGTAATAGTTATTCAAATAACCGTATAATGTATTACTTATTTCAGCCTAGATTTAGACCCTAGAGATTATTTTTTATGAAGTTATTTACGATCAATAACGCGATTTCGGTCAATTTTGGGGAAAAAGGCAAAACATTTTTTCGACGGCACAAAAATATTAATTAATAAAAACAGTTTGTGGCCTCCATGTTGTGAACTTATCTACCTCCTCTCGTGTATACTAACTACGTGACGCCTATGCGGTTAGATCGATGGTAGACTAGAATACGCTGAAGAAAGTCACTAGAACAATTACAAGACAACTAGAATAAAACGGGTCACGGGTAACTGATACTTAGAGTTTTAGCTAAGTATCAGTTACTCGTGACCATCCAGTCAAATAATAGAATTACATATCCAACTCGACCGTACATGTGGCATGGTAGAGTAGGTGCCTACTTTGTCCCGTGTCCAAATGCTAACCAGTGCTAAGTTTGTATAAAACAAATTTTATTGTTTTTCGAATCCGTTTAAGTGATCCAACATTTCAGCAGATAAACAATAACCGTACGACGGAACTCTCCGATATTACTCGTTGACGTGTACCCTGATAAGCATTACCTAATGATGTTATCACAAGCACACACATTACTGATTCCAATAGGTAATCTCTTAATTGGCTAATATATTTTTATAACAGAACAAAAAAAAAGAGATGAGATATATTTGGTCGTTGTTGGCGATTTTCCAGAATGACTAAGCACACGAGTGCTTCTTGTATCGATACTGTAAAGAAATTGATCGTTTGTTCCTGAAATTGCTAGCAAATAGTAAAATTAAAGCATTAAAATATTCAGAACGTTAACGAGTACGCGTCTACTCCAAGTCACTATGCATATGTATTATCTTATCACTTTAGGTCGCCGAGGTTAGGGCTAGGAAGAGCTTATGGATTTCCACTTTCTGTGCGTGTAAGAGCGACTAATCTTGCGTAACAGAAATGCCAGTTAAATCTTATACATAGTATTCAACTAATTGCACCGTAACACCGTATACCGTATGAAATCAATGGCCAACTTTTTGCCACGTAAACATGTCATCTACTATACGAATTAATGATGTTTTCTTTGATTGATAAATCCACTACAGCCTATAGAAATCCACTGCTGAACATAGGCCTCCCTCATAGATTGCCTCATGGGGGATTTCGCCAGTTGCCACGCTTGGTAAACCTGTTGGCAACCGCACTTCTTAACTATTTTGAGATGTTATCAGATAGAGCTGCTGCCTATCTCCTACTTCATCATTATCGTCTGTCGCCTCTTACGACACCTCACCTCCGGGTCGACTTGGCGTAGCGGATATTCCGCAACTACAACTACACGGTAAAGTACTACTATTGTTAATCCGACAGTCAAGCGTAACGGTTAATCTTAAACGGATGGCGAGGCACATGTGCAGCAACAGACTTTATATGGCAGATGAAGAAGCGGTCTAACACTAGAAGGGGGATGCACACACACAGGATATGGATAGCGGATAGTGGATTGCCTTATGCCTCCAATTCACAGCGCAATAAGTGTAATCTATCAATCTATTACTGCCTAGAAAAGTCCACTGCTGAATACAGGCCTCCTCCATAAATAGTCTATTGAAGGGATTTTGTTGCCATGCTGCCATGACATTCAGACTTATTGAGGTTTCAATTATAGAGGCTCTGCTGCATAAAGTTAAAAAGTAAAGTTACAGCCTATATACGTCCCACTGCTGGGCACAGGCCTCCCCTCATTTCTGACAGAGTTTTAGAGCAAGGAAGTGTCTGCCGCGCTGCTCCAACGCGTGTTGGCGAACTTCACAAGTCTATGAATTTTTTTATTTCTCAGACATGCGGGTTTCCTCACGACATTTTCCTTCACCGCCGAGCATGTGGTATATAAGCACTTAAAATTGCAATTAACACTTTCATTGGTGCCGGCTAGGATCGAACTCGGTTTGCTTGCGTACTGTGAAATTTACAGCGAGCGCTAACCATCTGAGCTACCATGACTCTGCTGTATATCTAACTAGAAAAACAATCTGAGACTTTATTTCCTTCCAACTAAGTTAAGGTCTCAAACATTTCAGATAGTGTACCAAAGACAATACATTTCCATATCTCTAGCTATAACCTGGACCCTGTTTGATAAACATGACATTTTCATATGTGGTAGAGCAAGCTGCAGCTATATTATGGTTGTAGCATGAATGGGTCGGTTCGACCAGGGAAGGACCACACTCTCACAGAATACCAGCATAAAATAGCAGCTTAATACATTTCGTATGGTGGGTGTAGAGGTCCGGAGACCCTATTTTACTGGAAGCAAGGCATTCCATCTTAGTCCTCAGGGGTGACAATGCATCTATGTTTTGGTCCTTAATTGAGGATAAATGTGGATGTCTATGGGCCACAGCATCCACTTACCATCAGATGGACTATGTGCTTGTTTGTCACCCTTATTCTATAAAAAAAAACATTTATTAGGTCAATTAGACTTACATGGCTGGTTATATTTAATCACATTATATTGATGGTTGATGTACCTGCTGTTTACATGCTAAATTATCTGTTCACTTAAAAAAATCAGGGATTTCTAGATACTGTCAACAGCTAGTGAGTAAAATTTTTTGGGACTATTTAATTTTTTTTAAATAGTACCAAATTTGAAATGATAATATAAAATATTTTTTTACACTAAGATACTGTAATTTAACACCAAAGGCTTCATTACCAGTTATTGCTTCATGGGATTGTAGTGAAGCTCTGGCTTATAATAATCTATTGGATAAAACTATTTTTACTGATTTTATTGCATTTTATTTACTTATTTTTCATTCCAGACGTTACTCTATTACTAATGGTTCTTTAACAAATTAATATCCCTATTTCTCATCAGGAGAGTGCAAAATAATAATTTAAAATAAACAATTTAACAGAAAATAAATTAATATAACAATTATATTATTTTACATAGTGAAATTAATGTGCAATTATTGATAAAAGACAACATTCTATATTTATAGTTTTCAAAATCTATACCACCAATAAAATATGCACTACTTTAACATAAACAATTATCATTAACAGCAACCCTAGAAGTGTTTTCAACTTAGAAAGTATCCATCTTTGAAATCGGATACTTTCTAAGTTGAAAACATACAATGCGAGGTTAAATAACATAATAAGTGATAACTCATTTTTTGCAAGTCTTACTTAGTAGGTATCACTCTCATTCGTATTTCTGCCAGCATCTAGCAGTACCTATATGTCTTATAGTGTGAAGGGTATAGAGAGCCAGCATAATAACAAAATGAGGCATTCCATCATCAAAGGTGACAAAGGTCTGCAATAGCCACTTTTATCAGATGGGATGTAAGTTCATTTGACACTTTTAAACTGACATTTCTAAAATGTATGTCCACCAATCCAATTCCTTATTGATAATAGATTTATTATTATTAGATATTGTTAATAAGAGTAATAGGAAAATATTTCAATATCAAATTTGTTTATAAAACATTACAAGTATAAGTAGTACAGACATACAAAGCCACTAACATTTGAATACATTAAATATGAAAAAGTAAAGTCAATAAACTTCAAATTATGGTGGCATTAAGCAATAATATGACATGTACATGGGAATTAAGTGTTTACAAACACTAAACTAAATGTTGAAATACAAGAAATCTTCACATTTATAATGTATAATGCAATAAGAATATTGTGATATTTGATTAAAAAAAGATTAAGCTGATAAAGAAGTTAAGTTAAAATTTGGGACATACCAGAAGATAGCCTGAGTAATAATTTTTTTTTTAAATTTATTCATAAAACATAACGCATTCATTCAAACTCCAACTTCAATGGTAGGATATTTTGTCTGTTTACAACAAATAAGAATGATCAACAAAATATTTACTGAGGTGGACAACATTTTACAATAATAATTTGGTATGATAAAAATTACATAATTTATAAACAACGTAATAATAAAAAATAGAGAAGTTTATGGCTTGGAGAAAAATAATCAATGTAGTGTAGGTCATGTAATTCTTTGTCAAATGAACAAGTAAATAAATACATAGGTATTTAAAGGTCAACAAAAAAGAATAAAGCTGGATTTAGTATATCTAAAAGACAGATCAAATCATAGCTCTGTTGAATGTTCTAATGCAAGTTCTCAATGACACAATATTTAACAATAGGAAGTAATGTATAAGGAAGAACTAATTAGCATTCGGCGCGGTCACCGCCGAACGCGGCACATGAGGTGCTCGAGGACCGCGCCATACGCCGTCAACTGAACCATGGAACCGAAGCACCAGAATGCAAAGCTTAATTAAACTACGCCTAGCAAATACAATACTTAATGCAGAAAACTTCCTTTATTGCAATTCACTTCTTCAATACTTTCGTAAAAATGTTTTGACAACACTATATAACCTAAAATCGCACGTCAATACCTTACAAAACTATTTAGAAGTTAAAAAAGCATTGGTATAAACGGCACAACGTAACCTAAGTGAATGTCTTTGAGAACGCACGCAGATACGCAGGCCGATACGATACCAATTACAATACTGTCGTCTTATTTGAAGAAATTTGGTAAAATAAATATAACTTTCATAAAAATAACGTTAAATTGAGAATCAACAATAGTTTTCCCGCGAAAACGTGTGAAATTTCACTTTAAAATAAAATATAATGTAACTGAACTAATTAATGTAATGTAAGTAATTAATAAAGGTACGACAATCAAACCAAAGCACCGCTAGTCGGCTGGCGGTGAACCGGCGAAGCTTCAACAAAAATAACCAATTTTTGTTACTTACCGCCGACTCTGTACATATTCGCAGCCATTATTATACACAATCACTATTCATTAACACTTAATTAATCTACATCTGACACAATTAATA
>DWHP01002515.1:0-14377 GCA_018247895.1 Parnassius honrathi
TCACTGCTGGCCGTATGAGGACGCTCAAAGTCGCTCAGCGAGCTATGGAGAGGGCTATGCTCGGAGTTTCTCTGCGTAATAAACTTAGAAATGAGGATATCCGCAGTAGAACCAGAGTGACTGACATAGCCCAACGGATTAGTAAGCTGAAATGGCCATGGGCCGGCCATATAGCTCGAAGAACTGATAACCGTTGGGAAAAAAAGATTCTCGAATGGCAGTCTCATACCGATAGACGTGGTGTAGAGCTACCCCTCATTAGATGGAGTCACGACCTGGTAAAATATGCAGGAAGTCAATGGATGCAGGTGGCTCAAGACCGTGCCTTGTGGCGTACCTTGGGGGAGGCCTATTTTCAGCAGTGGATTCGAGAAGGGATGTAATGATGATGATGATGACTTATTGATAGTCACGTCAAGTCATGAAACTAACCTAAATGAAGTAATCTAGCTGTCTCAAAATTAGTGAGACTTAAAATCTTTCTTACAGTGTATGCTGCAGAATTAAGTCTGCCTGCTAATTCAGATATTTGGGCCCCAATTGAAGCTTCGCGTCAATAGTAATACCGAGAAAAACGGTGGTATCCACATGACTCATATTCCCCATTTAAGAACATATTAATATTTCAATGTCTAACATCAGGTATTGTAAATTTTATATGTTTAATCTTTTTGCAGTTTAAGAGTAAATTATTGAACCAATTTACTTATTTTGATAGAGAATTATTTACATTGTCAAAATTAATATCTGTCGTTTGAGTTTAAAAACTAAAGAGGTATCATCTGCAAATAGTATTTATTATATCGTGATTGTCACCTACAATATAAAGTTAGTCATTAATATAGACCAAGAACAGGAACGAGCCAAAAATTGATCGTGGAGGGACGCCCATTGATACTATTAATCCGGTGGAACTTTTACCTTTTCTATTCGTTTCGACAGGTATTAACATTATGTTTGAGAAATGAATCGGCGACATTTGAAGAACTATTTTTGAATAATGCTTCACCATTTTGTCAAAATAGGAATATCCGTGAAATATTTCTTAAATACCACTGCGACTTCTTGATTTGTTCTAATCAATACATTATTAACTATCAAATGATAATTCGTGTTACGAGGTTAATTTTTACCGGTTTCGCTATCAATTATGTACCACATCATTATTATTTTATTTTCAGCGGTCTTAAATTTGTATGTAAATTTTGCTGTGGAGCACGCCCATTTCAATATTTTAGAATAAATTTTAACATATTGTTACGAGCTTGGGGTTCGTGAGAATAAAACCGCCGATTGAATTACGAAAATTGACACTTCAATTACCGAACACTAATTACAACCTAAAATACACAAATAATAATACACATTTCGCATTTATATCAGTTCCAGGTATTGGCTTGAATTGCCAATTCAATATCGACTTGGGTCGCGGTCAATACCAGTCTTATTTAGGACCTATTCTACTGAAACATCTAGAATGTTCGAGTACATACAGGTCCCGACCGACTAGGTGTAAAAAGTTCTATTAAGGAATTTTCCAGAAAGCTCTCGTAGTTCTGATACTTGATACTAGATGGAGCTAGTAGCATTAATTATGACGCTCAATAATATTCTCTAAAAGTATCGGAAAGATTATATGATCATTCATGGAAAAAATTCATA
Source organism: Parnassius honrathi (assembly GCA_018247895.1). Taxonomy (NCBI): domain Eukaryota; kingdom Metazoa; phylum Arthropoda; class Insecta; order Lepidoptera; family Papilionidae; genus Parnassius; species Parnassius honrathi. Next base: position 1,663 of record DWHP01002515.1, read on the forward strand.
TAATCCTCGTCTGTTCTTACGAATTCCTACTGTCGCCCACTCATTAAATGCCTTGCGACTGTTAACGGAGAATGTTTTACAAGAAAATTTTTATTATATTCATTGCTTATAAGGGTAAATAATACTCCATATAAATAGTCTGAATTGTTCTTATAAGAAAGCGACGGAAAGCTTTTTACCGTATTATCTATCCAGGCATTTTGCATTAATCGAAACATGCACAATTTTCTCAATTTCCTCTTTTTTGTGCATATATACTAATGTGCACAGGGATTTGAACAAGTTATTGAATTATGAAGTTCTTGATTAGTAGGTACAAATTCAGTAAAAATACTAACAATACAAGTTGCACTACACCCTGCAATACGTACAGCTTCAAATAATAAATTATCAAGATTAAAGGAAGTGGTAAAGTGAACCTACAGAAATTATTATCTGCGTTTGTTGTAAATACGTATAAATTTATTTGAGTTTACTGGTACAAACACTTTTCATTCATAATGCATGATGGATAGCTGTTAATTTAACTACACTTTGATAAACTAAATATAATACTATTGGACGGTATTTTATGCTAGCTCACCGCTTATAACTTTACAAGGCGCGAGTTGGCTTAGGGTGCTTCAAGAAAAGAGCCTCTTCCTTTTTAAAAGGCCGGCAATGCAACTGCAATCACCCTGATGTTGCAGTTGTTCACAGACGGCGGTAATCACGTACCACCAGGTGAGCCGTATGCTCGTTTGCCCGCTCTCCTATAAACAAAAACCCCATGGAATTCTGTCCTCACCATTGGGCCATAGCTCCCCAATACCAGCTCAGAGCGGTTCGAATTGTCAACGATCGAGTTCTTTTTGATTAGCTTGTCTCACTCACTCCTCGCACAACTTCGTTGTGGAATCGACTACCATCAGTGATTTTCCGGACCGATAGAACGTAGAGACCTTCAAAAAAAAAGAACCCACTCTTTTTTAAAAGGTCCGCAACGCATCTGCAATTTCAAAAACTGTACTCGTTTGCCATTTATTCTATAAAAAGAAAATAAAAATATGAACAACAACGGACAAAATATTTTTTTGAGCTGAAATCCGTTTTTTCGTGTAGTGACTGCATCTCAATAAGAGAATCCACTACTCCGTATCGTCCTGTAGGTGTCGTAGCGGCGTCAGAAGGGACCGCAACTGAAAATAGACAGCAGCATGATAACCACCTAAAACTAAAAGAAATTAACCTTATAGAAATCTGCGATACTTTAGACTTTTACATTTATCCTCGTATCCAGTAAAAAGGGTCTCTAGTAGAGAGAGAAGGAGAAATTCCAGCAATGGAATTATGGTAAAATACAATAAATGAATGAATTAATGACTAAACACTTTTATTTATATATAAAGTAGGACGCCATTTGCAGCACCGTTTGCCATAAAGGCCGGATAAAATATTAAATAACTATAGTGAATTCAGAGAGCTTCATAAACAATACTAACAAATATTATTGTATTTTTTTTAATTGGCCAAAAGTAGTGAAGTGATATTATAATATTAATTTTATTTTAAAGTAATTTCTATAAGGAATACTTCCTGATTCATAGAGGCGTTATACATACATAAATTGCACGTGGACATAAATCCAAACCCGGAATCGTTAAGAAGGCCAGAAATAATTTGAAACATCTGCTACGTATCATCATCATCGTTACAACCCCTCACAGGCTGGGTGCTGAATATGGACCTTCCCCAAAACGCGGACCTTAGGCTATAGAGCTCCTTGTGTGTCACTCTACGACATAATCAGTATGTTTCGATTTCCCGCATGTTGTTAGTTGTTTCATTTAGTGAGAGCTGCCCTTCACTTCACTTTCCAGACCGAGGCCGGCCTATTGTCACTTCAGCACAGAGCACATTACATATGGGGGTCACTTCAACTTACCTTTGAACTATGTCGATTTTTCTGCTTCTATTACGAATAACTTTATACCTTCAGCATCGTCCTCATCATAACAGCTCTAAAACCTCAAAATACGATCTTTCATAACCTTTTCTTAATATAAATAAATAGCAAATACTATTGATGGTCAAAATATATGCGTTGAAGTGTGGAGAATATGTTGTATAGATGATTTACGGTACTGTTCACTGAAATATTTTATAATAATTTCTTACGTAAGCGAATGAAGACATTATGAGACATACTGAATAAAGACATTTTTAAACGCGATAAAATGCGTAAAAAAAATTTATGTTAAGGAAACTTATAACATAATATTAGCATTACCACAATTTAAAGAATATGAGTCTCTTGGTTTGGGTCATGGATTATTGTTAAAAATGTAGCGTAGTTTGCAATAGTCCTACTTTATCAATGTAAAGCTGACCGATATGTTTTCACTATGGATTCCTGCAGAATATTCCTCCAATGGATGATATTGCAGAAAATCGTCTGTTTTCATTTTAACCTCCTAGTTATAAGCTGAACAAAGTACAGAGGACTGTACTTTAACTTACTAAACATTTGTTAATACGGTCTTATTCCGTACATATCGATCGTATTGCGTACAAATATGGAATTAATTTATTTTTAAATAAAATTCTGAGCGTGAATGTGTTCGTTTTTGAAGAAAACTGCTTAATACGGATTTCATCGCGTTTAATTTACTTATTTTTAACGTTTTTTTGCAGCATAGTGGCGGTTAAGAATATCCACTACTCACATATAGTCCCGTGTGTGTCATAAATGATGACAGAGGGAAAACAGCCGAAGATCGGCAGAAGCATCTTTCTGATAACACCACTTGTACAGCAAAAAACTGCGGTTGCCAACCCGCTCTCCAAGCGTGGCAACTATGGTAAATACCCCCATGAGCAACAACAAAGGTAAACGACCGCATTCCTGGCTGCGGTGACGTCCGCGGAAAGGGATGCTAAGAATCTACGGTGGAGGTTCGGTTGCCACCTAAGACCACTCGAACTGGCAAGATAGAACGCACGCACCCTGAGGGCTGACGAGAAGATCCTGCACCTGGAAGAAGAGATAGACAAGCAGCGCTTCACGGTAGAAGCCGACTTCATGGTAGAAAGTGAGAATTTTTATGATGAACTCTTTCGTCCAGAAACTGCCGCACAGAAAGTGGACCTTACAGTTTGACAAAAATGACATTGACTTCATTGTGACGACCAGGCGGCAAATATTCAGTGATATCTCAGTGATTGTAAGGGTGAAAACTGTGAGCGATCGTCGAATGCTGTTCATTGTGCCTCTAATTTTTTTTTGTTTTTTTTTGATTAAAATTAAGTCGTAGACAGTGAAACCTATAGACAAATTGACGCCTTCTTTTGCATTCGCACACGAAAAAGATAGATTTATGTATACGTCTTGCATAGAAATGAGATAGAGCGGTGTGATCGTTTGTCACTTTCTGCGTGCCGGTTTTTTTGTTTAGCAAACTACACTTTGCTAAACAACTTTGACAGTTCGTAGTGATCTAAGGAGTTTACAAGTGTGTTTAAATGAGAAAGAAAGTGTTGTGTGTGAATGCACGATTAGAGGCACAATGAACATAAACGTTAATTTGGAGAGGTCTCGTCAGTGAAGTCAATGCCCTCGTGCTCTAATCCAAGGTCCCGAAACCTTTCAGACCGAATTACAAAACCGTTTTAAGTATCTTATCTGACACTATTCCGATAATACCCCGAACGTCAGTCTGAGTGAGATTAGAATGGCTCTCCAGCACTTTGAAAAACGGCAAGGCTCCAGGCGAGGGTGGAATTACAGCAGAGCTTCTGAAAGCAGGTGGAAAACCGATACTTGGATTCCTTCAGAAATTTTTAAAATCGTTCGTTCGATTGGAGTCGTGGAGCAAAAGTGTGGTGGTCTTGTTCTTCAAGAAAGGCAACAACGCTCTACTGAAGAATTATTGAGCCACATATATGTGCTGTTTTCGAGAGTCATTACGAATCGCCACGCATGCAGACTTTACGACTTCCAGCCTCCCGAGCAAGCCGTTTTCTGAAAGGGCTTCAATACCATAGACCACGTACATACCCTGCAGCAGGTTGTACAGAAGACCGAAGAGTACAATCTACCACTTTGCCTTGTGTGTGTGGACTATGAGAGAGCCTTTGATTCTGTCTAAATTCGGGCGATGCTATAGTCCCTTCAGCGGTGCTAAGTTGACTGTCGGTATATCGAAGTGCTGAAATGTTTATACAGTAGGGCTATGATGGCCATCCGAGTACAGAACCAGAGCACAAAACCTATCCAACTGCAGAGAAGTGTAGGACAGGGTGACACTATAATCCCGAAACTCTTCACGTCTGAATTGGAAGAAGTTTTCATGCTACTGAATTGGAAAGGATGCGGTATTAACATCAATAGCGAGTACATCGCTCACCTTCGATTTGCCGACGATGTAGTCCTTATGGCAGAATCTCTGGAGGACTTAAGCACTATGCTCAAAGACCTCAATCTCTGCATGATGAACTTAGAAATGAGGATATCCGCAGTAGAACCAGAGTAACAGACATAGCCCAACGCATTAGTAAGCTGAAGTGGCAACGGGCCGGCCATATAGCTCGTAAAACCGACAACTGACGGGAAAAAGGTTCTCAAGTGGTAGCCCTGTACCGGTAAGCGTAGTGTAGGGCGACCCTACACTAGATGAAGTGACGACCTGGTAAGACATGCAGGAAGGAATTCGTTGGATGCAGGTGGCTCAGGAACGTACTTTGTGACATTCCTTCTGCTTTGTGGGGAGGCCTTTGTGAACTTGTGAATGGTTGTAATGATGATGATAACATACTTTTAATCCCCGACGTTTCATGTACTTTATAGTACTTATGTTCACGGTGAGGACTGAGATGTTTGACGTCTCAATGTCATAGTTAGCCCGGCTACCTTTAGTTTTTGAATAAAAAATTTCTAAAGAATAATGGACACGTCAGAGTATAATTTTAAAATACAGCAACTTTTATTTTTTATTTTTTTATAAGATATGGTGACAAATGGGCACACAGTTCACCGACATCTACATCTATCCTCGATTACGAATCAAAATGCAGATACGTTGTCACCCGTGAGGACTAAAATGGAATGCCTCGTTTCCAGTAAAAAGGGTCTCCGGTTCTCTACACTCACCGTACGAAATACAGTAGCATTAAGCTGCTATTTCACGCAGGTATTCTGTGAGAGCGTGGTCCCTCCCCAGTCAAGCCGACCCATTCGTGTTACTTCAAATGTTCCAATAATTAAGATGGAATGTATCGTTTCCGGTGTAAGGGGTTTCCGGTCATTTACACTAACCACACGAAACACAGCGGCGTTAAGTTGGTATCTTACGGCTGGAGCCGTGGTAGCACGGAGGCTGAGCACACGCTGTAAATGTCACAGTACTCAAGCAACCCAGGTTCTAACCCCGCCGGCAACATTGAAATTGTTAATTACTATTTTAAGTGCTAATTTACCACGCGCTCTATGATGAAGGAAAACATAATGAGGAAACTTGCATGTCTTTGAAATTAAAAAAAATCGAAGACATGGAAATTCAACCAATACGCATTGGGCCACCGCGGCGGACTTTTCCTAGCCCTAAAACCTTCTCAGAAATAAGAGAAGGCCTGTGCCCACGAGTAGAACGTAATATATAATGGGCTGCAACTTTAACTTTAACACATATGCTGGTAGTCTGTGAGAGCGTGGTCCTTCCCCGATCAAGCTGTTGTTCGTGTTACAACCTTAATATAACTGCAGCATGGCTCTACCGAGGTACAATTTTATTTGTGCCGCCGTGGATCGGACTCGGATTGTTCGAATACCACAGTATTCGAGCAATCAGCGTTCGATTTCACAAAACTACAGCGAGCGCTCAATCACCGAGCTACCACAGCTCTTACAGTATAATTGGACTCAAAATTTCGTAAATGACTAAACCCGTTCATTGTTTAATATTCTAAAATCTATGTTTTAATGGATTTACCTAACTATTTCAGAATTCGAATTGCACGGCGGACCATTTGACTCAAATCAATTAATAAAGGCCGCTTTGAATTTCCACAACAGCTCTGGCCATGTTAACTATTGTTCACAACTGGTGTTTATTTAATGTCGAGTAGTGTCAAAATCAGGCAGTTAATGATGTTCATATTTTGATACTACGTGGCGTGTGTGGTTCACTATATTATTTCGTACCGATACCAATTTCATAGACGTGTTTTGTACACACAAATGTATTTCCTCAAAGGGTTTCCATTTTTTACGTGATAAAGCCATGCTACAACTTCATTATGATTGTAGCACGAAAGGGTCGGCTCGACTGGGAAAGGGCTGTAAGCTCCCACAAAAAAAGTGTTAGAATAACAATTTACTTGTGCTGTGTATTGTTTAGTAGGTATAGAAAACTGGAGAACTTTTTTACTGGATACGAGGCATTCTATCTTAACCGTAGGGGTGACAACATTTTCCATTTGATTCTTAACCGATGAATAATGTATGTCTATGGGCTTCAGCATGCACATACCACCGGGTGGACTGTGGGCTCGTTTTTTGCTGCTCTTATTCTATAAAAAGGCGTAGCTGTACAGCATGAATGAGGTGGCTCGATAAGGCAAGGTACATTAAATAAAAGTGATGAACGAACACCTGATGGTGAGTGCCTACTGCAGCCCAGCAATGCAATCCAGGAGTCCACTAGTACACATTTGGTTGTTGCTAATCATACTATTAGTAAGCCGAAGTGACAATGGGCCGGTCATATAGCTTGAAGAACTAACAACCTATGGGGAAATAAGGTTCTCGAGTGGCAGCCTCGTACTGGTAGGCGTAGTGTAGGGCGACCCCCCACTAGATGGAGTGACGATCTGGTAAGGCATGAAGGAAGTCGATGGATGCAGGTGTCTCAGAACCTTCCTATGTTGCATTCCTTGTGGGAGGCCTATGTTCAGCAGTGGACTTGTGAAGGGCTGTAATGTTGATGATGATGATGAATCATACGATAATCGTATAACTAAAAGAAATCGTACGATAATTTTTAAAATTAGAAAGTTCATTCCCTTCAATATTATCCATATTTAAATTTATTTATGGTTAACGATTATACCATTACAATGTGGGCAGCTTTAGCCGCACCTTAAGCTACTGTCGATGATATTACAAGATTGGTTATAATGTATTATGAAACGCAAATAGCCTAATCATAGGAATAAGTGTCAGAGTTAATATTGATATATACAAGATATACTTTATTTTATTCCATTGTCTAAAATTATTAAAAAAAATTAAATCTGTTAAATTTTTAAAATTTATAATACTTATAACATAGCGGTACAAACAAGAAAAAAATTATCGATTTATTGTCGTATGAATAGATAGATCCTATGTATTTATGCTGAGAATTTAAGGATACAGGGTGTCAGTGACCAGTATAATTACATGCTGCAATGAGGCATTCCATCTTAGTACCTAAAGGTCCACTTCCTATCAGATGAACTGTCAGTCCATTTGTCGTTTTATTTAAAAATTACGTCGTTTATAACTAACGAAATATAAATGTAAAATTTACGGTAACAGTTTTACTGAAACATTTGGGTAAACGCTATTTCGTTTCGAACAAATAATGTAAGAAAAGTTCGTAGGCGGCGGCAGAATGCGAAATCACGTAAAACTTCCTTTTAACTTATTGATAAGATTACCGATCAACATTCGCTTTGAAAAACGGGTAACAAAAACATTTTGTATTCTTTGTTTTCATACAGGAGAGCCGGTAAACAAATAAAAAAGGAAACAACTTAAAAGAATAAATCAATATCATAATGTGAAGCCGGTGCTAAGTCATAATGTATAGAATAATTAAAGACCTGGCTTTAAATTTGTTTAACCTTTAGAGTGGACTAAGGACTATCACAATCTCAGTGTCGTCTGAATAGTTCCATTAAAACTTCATACCCTATTTTGTCATCCTTAGGAGTGGATTTTTTTCTACAAATTTGTATGGAACCACTTCTGAAGTATAACCTACTTACTAAAAAAAACAATAATTAATACCGGTTTACAATTGAGAGACATATCGCGTAACGCTGACTCCTTTTTTGATGTGGACAAAAAAGAGAAGAAATGTATACTCATAAATGAACACCCTGATGTCCAGCCATTGATTTTGCCAGAGATTGCATATAGAACTGAAAGGACTATGTCCTTCACTGTGAGCCGTATGGCTTCAGTGAGGCATTCAGTGATGTATTTGTGTGTAATACTATTAATTTGTACAATAACAATGATATCTGCAGCAGAACGGATCAGCACTATGCTGAAATGCCAATGAGCCGGCCATATACCTCCATGGAACGACAACCGTTAAGAAAGACGTTCTAGAGTGACAGACTCAAACCGACAAGCTTATTTAGGAATAAACTAAAAGGAATGATGACCTAGTAAGATACGCAAGAAGTCGTTAGGTGCGGGTGGCTCAGGTGTCTTGAACTACAGAGGAAAATGGAATATTTTATTAAATGCAGTATCTTCCAACTCAAATTCATAAACAAAATCTGCCTGCAAACCCATCTTCGAAGTGGTAAATATTCTTCTTATGATCGTAATTAATGGTAACTTCTACCTACTATACTATAACTACACATGTATTGTAGTTGTACTATGAAATATAATAACTCGCGTGGGCTGTAAACGACTGAGAGTGCAGCTGGATGGGGGCATTTAGTTTGCTCGATAAACACATTTTTATTACTCACAGCGTCCTGTAAATAGAGACTTCAAAATAGGACAAAAGTCTAATAAACGTCAAACATCACTTTTTTGGTTTTACAAAATTGTATACAATACCTTAATTTATTTCAACATTTATTATATTACTTTATCCAAATAAATTCACAGACATTCCTTTACAAAATGTTTATCTGTCAAAACTTTTAGCCACTTCGTTAAAAGTTTCACGTAGAAAATTCACGATTAACTATACTAATATTCGTATAGTAAATTGTATACATTATTTTAATCTTTAGCGATAACGAAAGTTGAAATGGATGAAATAAGTTAAATTTTATTTGTTACATTTAACCGCAACAAAATTTCATTAAACTGCCCGGAAAGTTAGTTTGTAGTTCTAACTACAATGGTAGCATATACGCCTAGGTTATATTTAAATTACGGCTGGGACATTAGTTTAGACATTTAATAGAATCGGTCATTATTTATCGGCAATCCATTATTTAAGGATAAGAAAATTTTTCGACTAAATCTTTGTAATTATTGTGTTCATCACCTTGTTAAAAAACAACACTAGTACACCTAACATCGCTACACCTAAAACCACTAAACCAAATACTGCTACACACCCATCACCACTACACCCACCACCATTAACACTGTAGCTAAGTGCACTAACCGCATTTTTGGTGGTAGTGGGTAAGTGGTATTAGTAAGAAATAGGTTATTATGGGAGGGAGAAAGGAAGAAGGAGACTCTTCAATAAACGCAATGTGTGTGTAGTACGAACAACGTACAGTAAGATTTGCTCCTCGTGTTTTTATCAAAAATACAGTCAAAAGTGCCGTACCGTAGTAAATAACTTATTGATTTTATTACCGGTGTAGTGTTTTATTGTTCTGTGATAGTGAATTAACAAAACAATTGATATTACAAGAGGATTTTCGAAAATATTTAGTTAAAATCTAAGTACGTTATCGAATATATCCATGACCTACACCAACCCACGGCTCGACCGCTAAGTTACAACAACGCAGCTTAAGCGATAACTACAGTAGTAACTTACTGACCGATGCCAAAATCTACAGCGCTTGCTTTCTGCCTACTAGCGCTAAATACACTTATTTGAAGACAAATAATCCATATAACGCTTCACATAAATTTGTTCGTATAGACGAAGTACGCTGCGTGTGCGCTGTTTTTGCTGCGTTGTCGCTTGTAAGCAAGTTTTATATTACTTAATTCAAACGTTTTCACCTACCTACGAGAACACTATTAAAATGCATTGTTTAGCATGCAATAAAATCACTCGTAGTGACGAACAACTTAAATGTATTGCATGTAAGGGATGTTATCATTACAAGTGCTATAATTTGTCAACATCTTTCTATAAAGACAATTTATATGAACTGAAATGGCAATGGAAGTGCCAATCATGTAAGCAAGTAACGCGCCGTAAAGATGATAATAGGCCTGTCCGTAGGCAGATCCTATCACCGCCCACCGACAACTCGGATACGTCTTCCGATAACATAGTACCGCAGATGGTTGATTTTACCGAGAAAAGTGTCTCCTATCACTCTAACTCTAGCATTGTACTACCATCGGCGATTATTACATATGATCAGTTTAGTGCACTCTTGGACTTAAAGTTGTCAGATATGAGGTCTGCAATTAGGGAGTATATCAACTGCACTATATGTAAGCTTAAGGTGGAGTTCACTGAGACGACTATATGCAAACAAAATTAGGTATTGCAACAAAAAATATTGCTAAAATGGAAACGGAAAAAACTACACTAGAATCGCAGATAAACAAATTAAACAGTCGTATCTCCACATTAGAAACAATTTCTAGGGGTTGTAATTTTGAAATACAGTGTGTACCAGAAAAGAAAAACGAAAATTTGGTTTCCATTGTGTAAACTGTTAACAGAAATAAAAATGTCATTTAGTGAGACTAACATTAAAGCTGTAAGGCGAGTTGCAGAAATTGATAAAAATTCAAAAAGACCGTGTGGAATACTCGTAACTTTACCATCAGAGCGCGACCGAGAAAACGTGATATCTGCTTACAAATGTTACAACAAGAACAATAAATCTACCAAATGGAACTCTGCTCATTTGGGCATACATGGAGAGGAGGGCACCGTTATTGTTTCAGTACACCTTTCACCAGAAATAAAACAGCTTCACGTCGCAGCAAAATTAACCGCCAAGCACTTGTCATATAAATACGTCTGGGTTAAGTATGGCCGTATAAAATGAAAAGATGATAATTCAAATACCATACATGTTAAAAATACAAACACTCTTGACACTCTAAAGCAATAGATTTTTTTTCTTTCTTTCTTATTATTTTAATGTAACCTTTTAAATTTTATATAATACTTGATAAATTCTTTATTAATGGATATTTATTACCAAAACATAAATAGAATCAGGACGAAAGTTACTGATATTTATTTTAATACTTTAAGTTGTAATTTTGATGTTATATGTTTTAAGGAAACCAATTTAAATGATAATGTATTTGATTCTGAAATGTTTGATTCACAATTTACTGTATTCAGAAGGAACCGTTATACAAGTTGTTATACAAGTATTTCTAAGCATGATGGCGGTGGCGTATTAATTGCTGTTAAGGACAAGTGTCATATAATTAAACAAACGAGTTGGGAATGTGAAATTGAAGATCTTTGGGTGACTATACTTCCGAGCAATGTTTCCTGGCGAAAGCTCCACTTATGTTTATGTTATCTCCCTCCCGATAGGTCGCGAGAAGCGACCACTTGCAAGCCTTTTACGACAATGTTCATAAAAACGTATCTCGTGTTGAGGATAAAGACACATTTTTACTTATTGGCGATTTTAACACCCCACATCTGATCATTGTCCCCTAGTACTTATAGTACTGTTATGACACCTGGTATTTCATCCGACTTTAAATCTAGTTGTCTTGTTGATATTATGAATCTTCGTAACCTGGTTCAACTTAATTCAGTCTATAATGTGAATAGTTGTCTTCTTGATCTCGTCTTGTCAACAACTGGGAAAGTGCTTGTGACATCTACTGAGCCTTTTACTCGAATAGACTCACATCAAACCCCACTGAAAACTGTATTAATGGAAAATTTTAAACTAAAAAAAATTAAACATGTGCAACCATTAGGATATAACTAACGCAAATGTAATTATCCTGATTTGAAAGAAGATCTAGCAACTGTTGATTGGTCTAACTTATTAAATGAGCCGGATATAAACGAGGCTGTCGATAAGTTTTACACTCTCTTGAAAAAGTAAATTGCAAAACACACACCGCTTGTAAGTAAAACCAATAACAAATATCCACCATGGTATATTTCATTAATAAAATGTCTCAAAGAAAAAAATAAATATCACCGTCATTTTAAAAAATATCATAATCCTAGAGATTACGACACTTATGCATTGCTACGCACGAGATGTAAAAAACTCACGGAATCGGTGTATGCATCATTTATTACCTCCATGGAAGAAGGTCTATCGGATAACATAAAGATATTTTGGAATTTTGTTAGCAATAATATAGGTAGCTCAGATATGCCACAGACTCTTGGTACGGAATCTTCTTCTGACACACAAGGAATATGTGAACTTTTTTCTCGGTACTTCAATTCAGCTTTCGAAGTTTCTCAACCTATCATTAACCAGGATTTTGTTACTAAAGATATCATATATTGTGATAGTTATTGCAAACAGTATGTGTAACATAGAACTAAGTCAGGATACAATATTGGACAAATTAAAAAAATTAGATACTCGCAAAGAAAAAAAAAATATGATGGTATTCCCACTATTTTTTTCTCAAATTGTGCAAGGCAACTGTGTGAACCACTAACATTATTGTTTAATAAGTCATTAAAGTCTGGTGCTTTCCCTTCCATTTGGAAATTGGCTCACATCGTACCCATTCACAAGTCCGGAAATAAGTCTAACTGCGAAAATTATAGACCTATTAGCATTTTGTGCT
>DWHP01002516.1:0-14372 GCA_018247895.1 Parnassius honrathi
CTTATATATTAAAATTTGAAAGATGTTAAGTCACAAAAGTGGCGTAATGGAAGGCTCAAGAGAAATTTCTCGAATATTTATGCGAAAATTCGACCAAAGTGCTATTATTTAAGAAAAATAATATCTTTAAAAAATAAAAAGATACGTAATAAAAATTTGTTTTATTTATGACAAAAAGAAGTTATTAAAGTGACGAAATTGAACAGTATGTTAGAAAAGACCAACAATAAATTACTTCTTTCCCCATTTTTATTACAATTTACGCAATATATTTTATTTCGTTAAATAAGTTATTTAAATTATGTATCTCCTCATGTTAATGAATTGTTTTATACACAAAATATTGCAGATAAGTAACGGTCATCTTTTTTGAAAAATGCTCTGGTAACACTGTAAGGCACGCTTGTCGCTCGCTTGCGTTTCGTTTTCCCTCCTTTTCACGATTGCGGCGTTTGCGTCTCTTGGCTTCCTATTATTATTGTATTGTTGTGTACGATTTTTAAGGATTGTGCTTCTAATATAGTGCTTCTAAACCACAATGAGAAAAGTATCGAAAAATCGTACCGATGATGATGTGATATCTTCCACGAATGGATCTGGGTCTGTGGCTACTGAAGAAAACCAAGATGCTGAACAGCCAGTTGATGAAAATGAAAAGGTGCCTGAGACTAAGTCAGGAAATACCGATGATAGTGTCAATGACTCTTCTGATGTAGCTAAAGAAGAGGCAGAAACTCCTAAAAAGGCGAAAGCTAAAAAAAGCAAATCTAAAAAAAAGAAAGCGGAAAAACCAAAAAAAGTCGACGCAGAAGAGTATGAGGTTAGTTTGAATTATTTATTTAAATACGTAGGCCCGTCTATAAATTACCGGTTGGATCAAGAGTGAGTTCGAGGTTGCGTCACTAGCGGAGCGCCTTATCAATGGTGGCGTGGTAGAATCGAGGGTAAATCGAGAAACATCGGTATAGTTCTGTGTAGGCGCCTTGCGCGAGATGTTCATTTTATGCTATGTACAGTATCATTGTATTAGTGCTAGGACAGTATTGTGGTCCATTGTGGTGATTCTTGTAGTTTAGGCAAGGAAGATGCTATTGCTGAGAGGCTGCTCTATGTTACACCAAGATTTGCGTGATTTGCATACTTTGGTGTTATCATGTCATTATGACCTTCATGTTACACCAGTGTGTGATTGTGATGATGACATATTATGGTATGGTCGAACTGTAATTGCACTGTAATGAATGTATAGTGCTTTACATTGTCTTATTGCTGATAATGATTAATTGCATAAGAAAGAGAGCAAGTTGAACATTTGCTCTCATATTTTTACAATTTTTATTTACAGAATAAGGCTGACATACGAGCACACAGTTTACTTGATGGTATGTTGATGCTGTGGCCCATAGACATCCCCATTTATCCCCGATTAAGAATCAAAATGCGCATGCATTGTCACCCTTGAGGACTAAGACAGAATGCCTCGTAATTAATAAAAAAGGGTCTCCGAATCTCTATGAAGCACAGCACAATTAAGCTATGTACAATATTACGCCACTGGTATTCTGTGAGAGTGTGGTCCTTCCACAGTCGGGCCAACCCTCACATATAATTGACCTTTTCCTAATGTATTTCTGAGATCAGATCATGAATAAACAATTGACTTTTTCCTGATGTATTTCTGAGATCAGAAGTGGAAGTTCTTGTTGTATTTCTGACAAATGTTTTTTTTTAAGGCTAATTTTTTTCCCAATGCTTAGGCTTATCACTATAATTAATTATTGTTTATGCTCTTATCTGAATATGATTTGACTTCTTTTTTTTTATTATAAAACAATATGTTAGTATTTAAGAAGTAATGGGTTGGGTTTAGTATCAAGTTGCCTGGATTTGAGGATTTTGTCACGGTGCAGGTGGTCGGTCGGTAAAGCTGAGTCAAAATATTTAATGTCATTTTCTAAAAATATTCACAAATCACTAATTAATACCTAAAATGGAACTTAAATTGCACTAAATTCTTATGATTTTTGAGTTGCATCTGTCAAAGTGAGTAAAATAGTGCCCTGAATTCAAAAACACATAGAAATAGGAAGAAATTTGTCAGAATAAAAATTTTTGTCTAACATTTAATATAAAATAATATTACGCACCTCCGGCGGGAGGGAAAGGTGGGGGTGATTCTACCTTCCCCCCGCCCCACCACATATTATGGTGATTTGATACTAAACCTTTACCAATAACTATAATAAGTGAGCAAATTTTCAGGTAGAAAAAATCATAGATTCTAAGAGAATAAAAGGAAAATTGCATTATCTCATACGTTGGAAAGGTTACTCAGCTGATAGTGATACATGGGAGCCAGAAAATACTTTATCTTGTCCTGAATTAATTAACAAATTCAATGAAGAAGTGAGTATTTCATAATAAACATTTTTCTCCTTAATGTTACTGTAGCGTCTGAAATAAATATAAGTCAAGAAAAGTTTGCCTTTATTCAAAAACAAATTTATGTAAGGTATTAAGGTACTATTACAACAGTTATGATATTTGAAGCACCTTTGATGTATTTATAGCTCAAACTTTTTTTTATGAGAAAAGGGGTGACAAGCGAGCACACAATCCACCTGATGGTGAGTGGTTGCTGTGGCCCATAGACATCTTCATCTATCCTCGATTGCGAATCAAAATGCAGATGCGTTGTCAGCCTTGAGGACTAAGATGGAATGCCTCTTTTCCACTAAAAAGGGTTTCCGGTTCTCTACACTCACCATATGTAACACAGCAGCATTAAGCTGCTATTTGACGCTGGTATTCTGTGAGAGTGTGGTCCCTCCCCAGTCGAGTCGACCATTCATGCTACAACTATACAATTAATATAGCTGCAGCATGGCTCTACTACTGACAACCTGACCAACCATGAAACCATGAACCAACCTGCCTACAATCCATGAATAGTTTTGAGCCTAATTGTTACATACAGTAAGTAGATGTAAATATTGAAACATCCGCTCCTGCAGAATTTCCTAAGTAGGATTTACCTTTTACTAATAAATACAATTTATATATTATCTTTAAAAGTAGTTTTAGAATTTCTACGAGTTCAGTATTTAACCTTCAGGATTCTCCTCTACTGAAAGGTAATTCCATGTAGTGGTATTTTAGCATTCTACTAAGCTTATATTATAGCTAGTTAACAATTATGGCAATCATATTGACAGATATATGTAAAGTTAATAGATATTGGTTGTTTGCATTGTCAGTTAATTATATAAAAAATGTTAAGTAATCTTTTTATCGAAGGAATATAACAATACCATTTTAATGCTGATATATCAGGGTCACCAATTTCATTATCAATAAAAACTATGATTGCTAGGATTTTGTGTTAATGCATAATTTCGCATCAATGACACATACATACAGCTGAATTATATTAACACTAGAGTGCATGCGCCCTTCGATATTCTTAGAGCCCACGTGCGGGATACAGGCATAGACGTTATGGGACAATTATTTCTCTGAGTAATACAAAACAATGAGTAAAATGCAGCATATAGTTACTAAACATCTTTATTTTTATCAAAATGGGTCATAAAATCAACAAAAGTTTGATTCCTAATTATAATTTGAAACTTAAACATAAACTTCTTAAAAAATCAACAAATATTTGGAAGGGTTGAAATCTCTTAGACTTATTTCCATTTAGGATTGTAATATTTATCACAAAAGGTGTTTATTTTAGTCTAATTGAATCTATAATCAAAGTAACAGGTAATAAATCAGTCTATTGGTTTACATTCAGGACACACGACTGCCTGATGTTCGCTACGAATATAACTCGTACATTTGCTGCATTACTTGTGCGTGTTCCGGTCACGAGACCTGCTGCAAAAAGCACACCAACCAATATCTCCCCGAATAGGCATATAGGCATGTTCTGCCGATCCTAGAAGTAGTATGCCTTTTAGTTTAATACTTCTGGGTATATTTTATTGGGATATGCGACGCTCAATAGGACTTGCAAGATCGAATCCGACTTCTAGGAGGTATTGACGACGGATCACTTTCATTTGAGTGTTATTCATTCATGTTTATAAAATATTTGCAAAATTTTAAAACAGCGTGAGAGGCCATCGGCGACTGTTGCGAGAAATGTCGTATTGTCTACAAAAATGTATGTGTGACACTGTATTTTGTGTGATTATAAAATGTGATGCATCAATATCGTCATCATTGTGGAAGGTAGACAATAACAATACTCGCTCAAAATATTGTAGTCTTCATTATCCTCCAGCAGCCATCTTTGTATTTGGTCGCACAATCTGATGGAGTAGTGGCGGGTAGCCATCTAAAAAGTAAACAAAACAGAATACAGCCTCATGAAAAATCTACAAATACAAACAATAAACACTAAAAAATTAATTAACAGTACATTTTGTAGTAATACCGCAGGAAATTTATCATATTTACCTCAATTTCCCTACTTGCACACTAAACATTTGGTTTCCTTCAATGCTCGCGCGGGCTACAGGCGTAGCCCACCAATTTCAAGGTCGATTTTTGCAGATGTCCGTGAGCCGCCAGAGTTGAGACGCCACAGGCGGGAGTGGGGAGGTAATATTTGAAAAATACACTAGACGATTGCGCTGTAGCGTGGCAAATTAAAATTATATACGACAATATTTTATGCTGTGTTACATATGTAGCCTGCGCGTGCACTCTAGTGTTAAAAATGTGTATATCAGTATTAGTGTTGCTGATTATTTACCATAATAGTTGCCATAATAATCAGAATCATTACATATAGTAAAATTTCGAATGAATGTTACAACTATAGTATAATTTTAATTCCATTTGTTCCTGCATAATTCAGAAGGAAAATTCAAAGGATAAAGATGGTGATACACCCCAAGAGAAGAAAGGTAACAAACGAAAATCGAAAACTATCACCAAGACCTCCCCTAAGAAAGCAAAGAATGCAGAATGGGACAGTGAAAATGCTGATGAAGCAGCTGAATATGAGGTAATAATTAAGTTAATAATTTTTATTTTGTTAATTTCTTTTTAAATAGGTAGATTCCAATACTTTCTTTTAGAATTTCTGTCTGATTATCTGTGTTTCTGTCTCCTTACACATGCATCACACAAAGATAGCAAGGTGATTTTGATTCCAATGTTTTTTGACTTAATTCCTTCTCTCCCCCGGCCCCCCCCCCCCTTATTTTTCAATGTATAGTAATTATGTATACAATGGCATGGGATTTTTTTGTAATTGGATTTTATTACCAGGCAATGTGTACGAAAAAATGTACACAGTTTATAAGAAGATTTTGAGAAGAAAGAACATTTATTAGCATCATTTTTGCATATCAAGCGAGACACAGAAAGATGCATCTGGTTGGAATACTCAGAACATACAGAACGAAATCTCTGTGAAACAACTTACAATGGAATTGTTTAAGTGGCAAGACAAATGTGATGTGAGCATGTTGTCTACTAAAACATTAGGACTCAAAAGCCTACCACCGTATAATAAAGTCCGAACAATGAAACCTGAATGCATTGAAGACTACTAACTATAACCTGATATTGCCTATATATCAGTGATTTTCCTTGATTATTTTATTCAGATTCCGATTTTACTATTTCCCGTTATTAGCAATTGGAAACTAGATTGCAACATACAGTTCTATATTGTGTCACTGCACAAATTGATATTGTAAATTTTCCATAGAAATATGGAAAAAAAATCTGGTGAATGATCATTATGATTGCAACTAAAATACTACTTGCAAGAAATTGACAATCACAGAATGCAGAGAAACAGGTCACTTGAAAGATCCTCCTCCCATATACTGGGATCCAGAAACAGCTTTCAGGCTCAACTTGATGAACCCTGCATTTATAAATTACTATAAATGGATGATATATGGATGCTGTGTACAGTATTACAAAAATGTCCCTTTCAGTTACTATCCCATGACGGTATTCGTAAAATTTTATTATGGTCAGTTGACAATTTTTTTATAAGATGGTGCTAAACGAGCACACAATCCACCTGATGGTAAGTGGTTGCTGTGGCCCATAGATATCTACATCTATCCTCAATTACGAATCAAAATGCTGATGCGTTGTCACCTATGTGGACTAAGATGGAATGCGTCGTTTCCAGTAAAAAAGGGTCTTCAGTTCCCTACACTCACCATATGAAACACAGCAGCATTGAGCTTACTATTTTACGCTGGTATTCTGTAAGAGCATGGTCCTTCCCCGGTCGAGCTGACCCATTTGTGTTACAACTATAATAATGTCCTCCAGACCTAATTCCGGCCACGGTGGCCTGCCTCAACGGAGGCTAGCCATCGGCGCAGGGCAGGATTATAGTGCCCAAGTGTATGCCCAAGCACAGGCGCACTCTCTATTCCCTCACTCTCATAATCCGATGGGGCGGTAAACCTACACGACCGGAGAGAGATCAGGCACGGGACCAACGGCTTTCCGTGCTTTCCGAGGCACGGGGGAGAGACACCGCCAACTTCCTGACTTCGGGCAACTGAGAATTGCTTGACATAAAAACTCAATAATTAATTTTTTGGCCCAACCCGGGACCTTATGATCCGCAGTTGGACTACTACAACCACTAGACTAACGAGGCAGTCAAACTATATTACTAATATAACTGTAAGATTAGTTTTGACACTGATGGGACAATTCTTGTACTTGTAACGTGATGTGTTTTGGCCCGATCCAGTATTCGAACCCAGGACCTTATGATCAGCAGTCGCACTACTACAACCACTAGACCAACGAGGCAGTCAAACTATATTACTAATATAACTGTAAGATTAGTTTGACACTGATGGGACAATTCTTGTACTTGTAACGTGACATGTGTGTGCATAACTGCAGATGACAAGATTAGTGTTTTGATAAGTACAATATTTTTTGTGTTCAATATTTGTTTTTGATATTAAATTAGCTTGCCAGGCAGACATTGTTCTGCTCTTTGTCATGTCCTATTAAAAATCCTTAAATTCGCAAAAAAAATATTCTGGTTCACTCATATGTGACACATAATTTATACATATTAAGATTAAAAAATCTTTATTTTGAATCGTAACTAGCCTCGTCCTCCATGACAGTTTCAATGTCATCGTCATGCTAATTTATTATAATTATGTTTATGCTCCTGGACAGCCTTAATAGCCAACTTAAATAGAATAATGTATTACATGCTATAATTAAACTCTGAACACAGAGCTGCTTGTAGCAATTTAATTATAGCATAGTAGTAGGTAAATATGTATAAATATTAATTTCATGTGGTAGTGGTGGTAGTAGGCAAAACTAAATTTTGGCGCAAAACATAACACGTGCAATATTGAGCGTTCTCAAACTGACACAGAAACTATGTGCATGTGCGTTTCTACATACACAATTGAGACCAAGCTGCCTTCGTGAGTTAAAACATCTATATGCAATATCTTTGCTAATTGTGAACCAATTTTATTGAACCTTTTTTATTTCAACGTACTATTAAAGCTATAACTTTTGTATCGAAGCTACCACAGCTCATAAAACACACAATGCAATGGACTGCAAAGTGTCAATCATTTTGATGACAATAAAGTTAGTAAATAGGCCTGCTGATAGAAACACATAGTAACATTAATTTTGATATGTAAAATAAATGTCACGCCAGCAGAGCTACAAACTATACAATTATTAAAATTATATCATGTTTGTATCAACAATATTTGCTTTATTTATTATAATTGATGATTTCAGGTGGAACGGATTTTGGAAGTTCATCATAAGAAATCTGGGAAAAGGGAATTCCTTATCCATTGGAAAGGATGGTCCAGCAAGTTTGATTCTTGGGAACCTGAAAGCAATCTTAACTGTCCTGAGTTAATAAAAAAATTTATGGATAAAGTATGTTATTACCAATTTAAAAAAAAGACAAATGCTCTGCTTCATACCATATAGTCATTTAAAAATATTTTTGTAGGTAGACGCTGCGCGCTCGTCTGATTCGCGGAGTCTAAGAGTCGCTCCTGAAACCACAAATCGGTTTACATTGCAAGATCCAACTTCGGGTCGTCGGCTCAGCAAAAGGAGGGGTCAACGTCAACGGTAAATTAACTGCACATCTAAAATTATTTATTGGATTATATTGACTTTAATGCACAAAGTAGTAGTTAATGCCAAAGAGGATTCTCTTAGTCAACCATTAAGCTATGCAGAGATAGATCTACAGGAGGGGCACCAATAATTGAATAACAAGTGGTAAAATTAAAAAATTTGTACAACCAACTTCAATATAAATAAAATAAAAAAAATTAATGTATTTTTTTATTGAATAGGTTGTTTTCTTATATATTTTTATTTGTTTCAGAGTCCGCTATGATAACGCTGAGTAATTTTAAATAAGAAAATTGTGACTTTCTTATGAGTATAATCCTTTGATTTCAGCTTATATTGCATGTGTTTTATTTTAAAAAAGTAAGTACCGAAAACAGCGTTAGAGAAAGGTGTTTAAATTAAGTAATTTTGAATTCAATATCACATTTTCATATAAAACTACAATATATTACGTCAAAGAGGTATATGTGGAAACAAAAACCCTGTTCCAAACAAAAGGCACTAAGTTTTAGGTAAATTTAAAAAAATTATGCGCAAGAAATGATAAACTGATCGACATATCATATCGTTATATAAAAAAACCGACATTAAAACTTACTATCGAAATATGTATGTGGTTCGGATGTTATTTAGTACAAATTTTAAAAATGCAAATTTATGTTTGGGTGTATGTCACGTAATTTTGCTAAAAGAGATATAATTGTAAAGGAACATGATAATTATTTGTCCCAGTGCTGGACGCCCCCCCACCCCCCTTGGATCTGTACATGTGTGTGTTATTTTAAATTTACGTCTATTGCTAGTAATATTACATGATTTGAGAAGAGTGGAGTTAAATTTATTTATAAACTGTTCATTACGTGTAACCGTCGAACAGGGTTTTTGTAAAATACACTTTTAGATAAGTGCAATATAACAAGAGTCTTCAGATTTTGTATCATTGCAGCTGGTGTTTAAATGTGGTTTTTGACATATTTGATATAAAAAAATCGTACCTTTGGTATATTTTTTTCCAATAAACTTTCTTGTTGTAATTAATAGAATAAATTCTCGGTAATGCAAAAATAAGCGAATATTATAAAGTGTAGAACGTTTATTTAGTAGGATGTTTATTTTCTGATTTAAATTTGATTATGTGACTAACTAAATTCACCAATGTGTTGTTATTTATAGATACATTTTATAAATCTTTAAATGTACGATATGACATTTTGTAAATTAAATTGGAACATATTCAGTTACAATGTGTTGTGTTAAAATTTCACACTAGTATTTTATACCTAAAACATCATGACTACATATAATATATATTTAGTTTTCAATGATTTTATATAATTGATCGAGGCCAAAATGTCATGTTCCAACATATTAAATGTTCAAGAATGTTGTAAAGATGTTGTTGTATATCTGGAAGAGTAAACTGACCTTGACGTCCCTAGTGTTTGCGCTAAGACTGTCCATGATATTACGAAAAAATATAATACATGGTATTTTATTATATTAATTTAGATAATAAAATATACAAATAGATACAAAAAGATACAAAAACTAAAAACGAAGATAACATAATCTCTAACAACAAACAAATCAAGAAACTATAAATTCTATTATGTTAATTTAGATTTAGTTAATAAAACAAATGATAGGAAAAGATAGAAAAGAAACAAAAAAAACTAAAAGCCATGAACATGGACAACTGTCATCTGCATGGAGGTAACTCCGCGGGCATCTGCCAACAACTGCCGCTTTCAAAGTCGTGTGCGCGAGTGTATGATGAATATATTAACACACAACTCGTTAAAGGTTAGCATGCTTACGTTATTTATCTTGTCTCGCTAGCCTTATTTTAAATTTTGACGCATGAAATCATTTTTGTAAGTAGTCAATCAAATTCCATTAGTGTCGGAGTATTTTCGTTGCGTTCAATAGTCTAGTCTACTAACTTATGCTTAAATCGTACAGATGTTTTCTCCCTCTCCGTTTCTGTCGGATTATTTAACTTAAATGTAGTTTTCGTTTAAATCTTACATAGTGCAAGTTCTGTTAAATCGATTCTTGTCAGTTGTCTGCAATGCAACTGATCGTTATCAGAAGCACAGCGCACTTGTTAATATTACCGTGATAATTTCGCGGTTACAGTTTCCACCACGGCGATTACTTTTCCTCTGGGCTGGACCCTATATTAAAACCCCCTTTGTGTGCCCAATTTACGAAAATATTCCAGCTGTACATACATACACGTATATTAGATCACTATAAAGCAAATACAGCCCTATAGACCCCCTGAACAAGGTAATCGTAACAAGGGCCCGTAAACGAGGCAAATTAATAGGTTTCGTCTGCATATTTGCCACAAACGCGTACAAAGAGGAATGTCTGATCAATTTTAAAAGGATCGTCTAATGTGTTATTCTTTACTGACGCCAGTTTTTCTCAGCATAGATCTATTCTAGGCCAAAGTAGCTCGCACCTCTTGGGCGAACGCGCGTATCATATTGGATATTATATCCACTTTCTTTACATTTTTATGGTCAAACATTTGGCCTATGTATAAACAATAAACACTTGCAATTTTGATAAAAACTTGTATTAAAAATTAAGTTCTTTTAGTATAATTTGAATTTAATAAGTTCAAGTTATAGTAAAGTGTCACATGTGTACTTCTTTTGTTTAAAACGTTCTCTGTCCTCTGAAGTGCAGGTAGTTCAGGTTCAGTCTGAACTATAGTGGACAGAAGCATACAGTGCATTTCGTTTTAGGGTTAGCGATTGTAGCGATTTGCAGCATGCGCAAGCTGCTGATTGGCATTTTGGGAAGAAATCTCTTACATATACTCTCTTTTCTCTCTCTCTCCCTCTCTTGTACACTTACAAGTGTACATGCAAACATAAAGGTCCGAACGTACTCGTCTCCGATGTTAAAAAACCGGTATTCAGAGAAAATCTAAGATTTTTGATGGTGAGCCTCGTGACTAAGTAATCTATTATTTTCACTATACATATGAGTTATGGCTATGATATTACTGTTACTATAAATGTGCTTGTCGTTGCTTGTTTTTATTTCCATAATTTTGGCGGTACGAGGTTATTGAGCTAAACGTAATTATATATTGTCTTTAATATATCTACCTAAAGATTATTCACTATAGTCTTAATATTTTGGTATGTAGTACATACTATGTACATATCTGGAACAATCAGCCCCTCAACTTGTCAACAGTGACCATTTTCGTATCCTTTGGTAAATTAAATTATCTTCATTACAACTAATTATTCGAAATCGCCCCCAGATATTAAGTAAATTAGTTAAACACTCCTGTTTTCTAAATCCTGTCCTCCTATTTTTGCTCTTGGGGCTTGCACAATTATTTAACTTGAAAGCAGTGCTAGAATTGTTTTGATAAAATTTCGTCAGTATGAAATTAAATTATTAAGATGTTCCTGGCTTTCGTGTTGAAAGCCTAAAATTTATTGGTATGGAACTTAATTTTTGTAGTCACTAGAGTCGGTAGAATATTCATAAATTGTCACCATTGCTCTAAGTGTATCAAAGATTCAAAGTACAAAGTTTCAAGATTCAAAAAATAATAATTACTGTGAAATAATATGAATGAACACTTTCGCAATAATTTTAACTTGTGAGTTCAGTAATAGAAGTACACACACCGTTGAAGCAAAAATTTTTGATCTGTTGCTTGTTCTTATATACAACACGGGCAAAATACCTAGGCAAAATTAGGTCTACCGGCCTTATCATACTAGCGGTTTACAAGCAGCTTCGGGGCGGAGCGGGCGCGCAGCGAATACGTCGCGAACACGTTGCGGCTGCGCAGCGAGGACGTCGCGGACACTTGGCGGATACGCAACGTTTTCGTCGCGTGTTCGCAGCGAGTTTACGACGTACAGTACACTCAGTAACAAAATGGAATCCGACGAGGAAACACTGCTGTTGGTTTTGTTACTTCGAAGACGCATGAGACGAAAATAACAGATTTTGGTAGGATCCGTTATCAAATAATCGACTGGAAGACAGCGACGACTTTGTGTTGTTTTCCAAACTAAAAATAATCCTAAAAAAAATCGTTCCTATTTGCACATTTAAGATTATCAGTGTCACCTGGAAAAGACTCGTTTTTACTATAAAGTATGTTTTAAACGTTTGTACGAGAGTGTACAAAATGGCGTCCACGTTGCTATTCGCGGCGATCTCGTTGCGCGTCCGTGACGTATTTGCTGCGCGCCCGCTCCGCCCCGAAGCCGCTCGCAAACTGCTAGTATGATAAGGCCGTAACAGTGTGTACTCATTTTTAAGTGTCACGCAATGTCTTTTAGTTTCAACTGTAACGTAATAATCACTCAAAAGAGCTTAATTGGTACATAAAATCTAAAAACAATACATGTAAGTTAAAAATTACTTTCCAATACAAATCGTTTAAATACCTTCACTGAAACTAGTTTTTAATAAAGTAATTTGAGTATGATAGGTAATGATAGTTCATACACTTTATATATAAGGTAGGTATAGTTCGATTTTTAAAATGGTAATGGTAAATAATGAATTGTGTTGGTTTCTTCGAGTTATGACAAAATATAGACGGACGCGATATACCTATATTTTTAATTTATCACCTTACTAATAATTTCATGATATCTGTGTATTGATTGATAATAAATGATGATTCGTAATAAATCTTTACTTTTAATAATATAATACAAGAAATATAATAAGGTAAAATGTAAGTTGGTACATTTTTAATAGCCATTTTGAAAATCGTAGATTCATTTAGTTTATGTAGTATTAAACTGTGTTTAGGAGTTTGGCACTGTAAGTTTTTAATTCTTGGCTGTACATTCAGATTGTATGCTCCTGTCTTAATAAACTTTAAAGTTTTATTGGTGGCTCTGCTATTCTTTACCCCAAGATCAGTTTCGAATCAATTTAAGCAATTTATTTTCTGCTGTTTTCGGATGTTACGTGAAATTTGATATTGACTTTTATGCCTATATGCCAGCTTGGGTAAGTACATTCTTTCCACTTTTGTATTCCAGTTTGAATTATATGAAAAGGCAGCGCAATTTTTAAAGGATGTATCATCTATCACACAAGTAGTCCTCGATAACGCCTTGCAGGTAGAGGGGCAATTCATGGAGTGCTAATGCTCTTATCATTGCATCTAAGGGTAGTGAGTTAACCACTCTGCGTTGCTGCGTGTTCCGACACGGAGCGCACGCGCTTAATCACAATTAGTGGCAATTACGCAAAATGTACTCAACTCTTAGACATAAAATTAGTATGTCTTATGTATCGTAACGTAAAAATACAGATGGTAATGCTGTTCAGGGGCGTATTAAGACCACACATAGAAAATGAACGTTCAATATGGCTCCGCCTATTCCAACCCGCGCTCCGTTAGCGACACTCGTCATTCGATTTCTAAATTTTAAATTCGCGACAAATGCTCGATCGGTGGTCAACGAGCGGTAAACTGAAAGGAACAAGCAAGCTTCGGAGTCGCGACTGACACACAATTGTTGTAATGTTTTTATTATTTTGCATCATTTATTGCCTTGTTGTGTAATAACATATAGTTGTATATGTCATTGTTGTTGTCGTCATGTTAGTTTATTAAATGAGAACTCAACAAAGTTTTTATTTATTTATTTATAGAAACAATAACGTAATTTTTAAAACTGATTATACTGTATAACAGAATTCATAACTACATTTGTAATGATATTTTATTCCTCTTCTTTTTAGTGCCATTACTTATTCTTTATTTTTATTTTTTGTTACATAATTTGGATCCCGAATTGATTTATTACGAGTAAATTACGGTTCTACAAATTCCGGTAGCAAGCAATCAAAATAAAATGAAAGTAATTTTGGCTTCAATTTATCCTTTACTATTGTTTCCACTTTTATTTTATTATGTCCATACCATACTGCCGATAAGCATTTAAATATTTCGCAAATAAGCATCTATCCTTAAACTTGAATGTACCAATCATAATTTTTGTTCACCACTCTTTATTTATCCGCCAGAAATGCATTTTTCCTTGTATTACGGCTTCATCAATACCGACCTTGTATGGAATTATGGGACACTTGAGTTCAACCAGGATGTTATTTCCTATATCCGCCTGACGATATTCGTCAGGCGTCGCTCCCAAAAATGGATGATTTTTGTCTATGAATATGGGGTAGTACAATACGGCCGACGTATCTTGGCG